>CAMPDV010002169.1:0-76304 GCA_946699065.1 Loxodes magnus
TACATTTTACCTTCTTAATAGCAATAAATCCTGAAAATATTTTCCCATAATATTTTATTATTTTCTTTTATTTTTATTAAAATTGGAAGCAGTTTCTTACTTTGTTCCCTTGCAGCTTGCGGTACCAGCATTTCATTATTTTCGATATGGAATGAAAGTTATTGTGGGGCGGTTGCTCAACATCCATTGGATCATTCAGTTATATTTTTTATAAGAATATGCTAGTAGTTAACTCTGCAAATTGGTTGAATTTTTCTTCTAATTTTTCTATTCTGATATTTTCCTACTGTTTATTTTCAAATTTTTTCTCTTGTGAGTTAGTCATCAGATATTCTAATTTATTTGCTAATTTTTATACTGTTTTTAGATTTTTTAAATTTTCTAATTGCATAACTTGAAGTTCTTAAAGTATTTTTATTAATCATATTTTGACTAAGATGAATCCTTTTAAGAAGAGACTTATTCCAAGAAATTTTCCGTTTTTTATAAATATAATATTTTTAATTCTTAGAATTTAATTTTTTAATTTATTATTCATTTATAATCAAATTTTATTTTTATCTCAATATTAATTTAAATCTTTAGCGCATCTCAGTTACATTTCCGATTCAATATTTTTATATTATTTTAGTAATTTCAAAATTATGGATGATATATTCTTTATATTATCTAAACTTTTATTCCAATCTTATTTAACTGTTTATAATATCTTATTTATAAAATTCTTTTATCATAAAGAATATATTCCCATCAATTAAATTCTAGCTTTCAATTTAATTCTCAAATTATGTTATTTTCTATGCTTTTTAAGGTTATATCTCTCAAATAATAAAATCCAATATTCCGTATAATCCTTTATATTTCTCAAACAATAAAATCTTTCAGATATAACAACTATATTATTTTAAAATAAAAGAGATTGTAGATTTATTTAATTTATGCTTATTTTAAGAATAAAATTGATTTAATGATTGTTCATATAATATATAATTTTATTTATATAGTTTTAGGTATTTTATAAAGGATTATACATATCAAATCATTTAAGTTTTTTCTTTATTGACTACTAAATTTAAAATTTTAACCTTTTTATTCTTAATTAAGAACTCATTAAAAAATCTTATTTTTTCTAAAGAAAATTATAAAATTATAGCTACATTCTGATTATCTAACTCTTGATTTCCAATCTTTATATCTATATTTGTAGTTTAAATTTTAAGTAATTTATATAAACTTTTAACTTTTTTGTTTATGCTTTTCTTAGCTTTCTAAAAATAAACTTGATAAATATAATCTATATTTGTTTTATTTTTAAGTAACTGCTTAATTTTGTTATTTAATCCGCTCATAAAATGCTTTTTCTAACTAAATTTTTAAGATTAATATAAAAATCCTAAAAGCTTAGTTATTTCCCTCAGCATAGGAGTAAAAATAGAATTGCATTTAATATTTATTAAAACATAAATCATCAAATAAGAAACTCCATAAGGTGATTGTTTATCTCTATTATAACATAACTCAATCATCTCTAAAGCTTTTAATTTGGTATAAACATCTATAAAAAATATCCTTGTTTATTTTCTAGCTTATATAAAAGTAGACATATCTAAATATAAACTAAAATGATTTATCTAACGAGGCTTTTAAGATAAATAAGGAATATATCGTTTTTGTCTTTATGAACTAGTAAATTATTTTTGCTTTATTTTATTTGAATTTTCTAGTTAGGAACTAAAAGTGTCTTTCAGAGAAATTACCTATTTTTTATTTTTTCTTAAATGAAGTTATATAAAGTGATTATTTTAAATCACCTTTTTTAATAATTCTCATCTACTCATTTTTCTATTTTACTCTGAGTTATTATTTTATTACCTATTATTAAATATATATATATATAAAATGGCTTCTAAGAAATAACAAAACTTTGAACAAAACATTTAAACAGGAAAATTCTCTAAAAAATAAAAAAGCGAAATAATTACAATGAGTGAAAGTGAGAAATATGATTGATACGACGAACATTAACCACTTGGAAATCCAGAACTAAAAAAACTTCCGACACAAACTCAAATAAAAATATTATCTAAGTCATTAAAAGAGTTTATGTTTAAAAATAGATACCTCACTGATAAAGTAGAAAAATTTGAAAAACTAATAACGTCTTTACTTGAGAAACAATATTAATCATCATAAGAAATAGAAAACAAAACTAGAACAAAGAATTCTTTAAATTTAATAATAAATTCAGGTTACGCAATTTTCGATTTAACAGAATTAATCAGATCCTATGGAAATAGAAAATGAAACCTCAAATTAAAATAAACAGTAACGTTTAATAAAATAAGTAGTAAATTTAAATTAAATAAGTGTTACAGGAATAATAATTTAAAAGAAGAATAAAATGCTACGTGTGCAATAAATAACACCAATGAAAATACTGCTACTAACTAATCGAAATTTAAAGAAAGAATAAATAAGATATTTTTAGAAAACTATTTAGGATATATCCAACATAAAGCGGAAAAATTTCTAGAAAAAAATTCTTTAATTCAAATCTTAATCCTTGGATAAATAATTAGGAACGCTACATGCAAGATGAAAACTATTCAGAATATTAAAGGATGGTGCGCTAATGAAGTGCTACACTGCCTAACTAAGCCTAGTAGAAATTCAAGACAAACTAATGGAGACAAGCTGATAGAATAGGTCAGATGGCTGACTACTAAGGCTTTAACAAAGCTTTTTAACTTTTAACTAACTTTAATCTAGATAAAACTTATTTATTAAAGCTACTTTTTATTTTTTATTTAAAGCACTAATTATTATTCTAAATATCTCAGAAACTAAAGAACTTATAATTCTATTATTTCTGAAAAGTTAAAAATAAAATGCTATAAATTACAATATCTGGTATTCTAGAAAGGATTAAAAGAATCAAAAAGTATACTTGTATCTACAGATATTAGAAATTAAAATATTAAGTAGCTATTTATTTGAAGAGGGTAGCTTAGGAATATTTAAATAGGAAACAAAAATTGTAGCAGGGAAAAATAGACACTTCTTTCTTTCTATTAAAATAAAATTTTTTAGACTTGCTGACTTTAGTAGCTAAATAGAATTATGGATTCATTAATAAGCATTTATATTGCATTGAATATATAAATTAGAAAAAATTAAGAATGATTTGAAATAAAAAGGTTAACTTAAATATACTAATGGTAACTTAAAGCTTTAGAAAGTTAATTTAATAGCTTTGGGCTAAAATTATTTATAAATCCTTAAATTAAGCTTTTAAGGACAAAATTTAAATCAAAGAATTTATTAAATATCATCCTATTTACGAAGTCCTATTTTTAAATTTCTAAAAGAAAATTTGAATTTGATTATGCATTTTAATGTAAGAATTTTTTATTTCTTTGAAAAAGCAAGAAAATATTAAATAAAGTAAATAATTTATTTAAAATGTTTTTATTTTTTTCTACAAAATCTTAATTATAAAAAATATAAAGTAGAATTAAATAGATAAAATCTAGAAATATAATTATTTAATAATAGGTACATTTCCTTCTAATATATTGGCTATTTAGTTATATATTTGACTATTAGATCTTCTATGCTAAGTAATAATAATTTTTTGATTAAATAATAGTAGAAATTTATTATACTTGGTACAAAACAAATTTAAGCATTTTTTACACTTCTTTATTTAATAAAATAAAATTAAATTCTTTAAATCAGTATAATCATAAAATTAATAATTAACTAAGCACATAAAAATTAAAAAAATCATATAAATTTATCTAAAAAGTAAATAAAAAATTAGATTTAATTTAGAATTAATGTGATAATTAAGAAATAACTTATAGCAATAAAAGAGAATTATAGCTATAAAATAATTATATTTTAAATTATCTTAGTTATTAATAATAAAGCTAGCAAATAATTAATGTATTACTAATAAATATAAAGCTTCTAAGGTTTATAGAAAAAGATATAATATCTTATCACTCTATTAGTGTTTGGCTTAGCTTTTCTTTATTTTTATTTATATAAATAAATCTTAGTTTAATTTATTTAAAATTTAGTAAAATATATGAAGAAATAGCTCTTAATTTATCTTTCGATTTAATATATTTATTTTCCTATTTATATGTGATTTTGTAAATAACCAAATTTATAAGACTTGTAGGAAGGTAAATTCTATTGAAATATGAAAGATAACTCTATAAGTAAGATATGATATTTTAAAATTATTAAGTTTAAAGAATTTTAATTTATTTACTTTAATAATTTCATTAAATTGTCATAAGCTGTTTATTTGCTCTTCATCTACTAAATAATTTATTTTCATTAAGTGATTTGAATTTTTTTTCTTAATTGATTACTAAATGAATATATATTTATTGTTGCTTAGTAAAATTAATAAATACTGAATTAATAAAAATATAAATTTTTATTTATTTATTTATATCTTTATTGATAAATATTTTCTTATTTTTTCTCTAATAGATATCTAAATAACTAAATTGTAATTAATTAGGATTATGATTATTTAAATTTTCTTTGAGTTTGTTGATATTAATTTCTTAGTATTTCTAACTCTTTAAAATTTATTATAATACTTACAATTAATTTAAGAGTAATCTATAAAGTTTTTAATTTTAAATTAAATTGTAAAAATATATATCAAAATTAAAGTTATTAAAGGTATTTTAATTATTTATCTCCTATCTACATTTAACTTTTTTTATAAACCTTAAATAGTAAAATTAAGAAAGAGAAGTGTTATAAGCTTGAGAATTTTCTTTATTTTCTTTATTTGTATTATTTTATTTTTTCAATATGATAAACAAAATTAAGTGACTCTTGAATATAAATAGATTTTATAGTTGTTCATTAGTAAATAATTAGATTTATTTCTCTCATAAAATTAGTTCTTAAACAAATAATTATTATAATATACCTCTTATATACTTTAATTAAATAAACATTAACTAAAATATTAGAAAATATAATCTTACTAAATAAATATTTTTATTAATTTTATATTATTCCTTCTTTATTCCAAATAACTTTATATAGTTATCTCATTTTCTTTAAAAATACCAACTTATTAAATTTTAGTAAAAGAACAGATTTTACAAGCAGTTCATTAATATCTAACAAATTATACAATCTTTTATTAAAAGAGTAAATTTAAAATAAAATTTAATTATTTTTATAGTAAGAAATATAGAAATAATATAGAAATAAGATTAAATTAAAAGAATAAAATTAAAAGTTTTTTCAATTACTAACTTAATGTTACTTAGTAGTTATCTAATTTTTACTTAGATATGAATAATTTATTTTTAATTTAAAATATTATATTATTTGTTTAACTAAAAGTATAATTATAATCTAGCTTTTCTTTAAAAAAATTTCTAGAATAAGTATTATAGATATATATATGCTATATAACTTTTATTTTCTCTTTTTAAATTAAGTTATTTTGTGTATTACATAAATTTAAAAATATAATAAAAATTATATAATCAAACATCTGAATTTGTTATTTCTACCAAAATGCATTTAAAAAGACTTAAGAAAAATTAATTTTTAAATTAACTACATAGATTTATAATTATATTTAAAATGTATATAACTCATTTTATTTAAATTTGGAAAAACATTTTAGAGTTAGTTTATAAGAAATAAAAAGTTGAAATATCAGTAGCTGAACAAGTTGAAAATATTTTCGTTGCTCTTAATTTTTAAATTTAAAAATTCAACTTATTTTATGATAAATATTATGATATAAGCTTTAGATTTTAATGAGTACATTTAAGAATTATAATTTGGAATTATCTAATTTATAATAGATTGCTTTAGAAACTAAACAGGACTATTATTTTTTGCTTTAAGTAATCAATTTTAATTATTTAGATCGATAGATAAAAGAAGCTCTAACTAAAAATTATTGTATTTGCAATGTGGAAGCTAAGTATAGAGTTCGAAGTAAGTTACTGTATAGATTTATAGCTTTATTTATTCTAAATCCTCTTATTAAAGTTGAAGTTTATGCCAACATTTACTAAAATTAAATTAGATAAACCTTTCTCCTAAAACAAATAAGCAACTAATATTTTATTGAAAATAATTATCCTTAAGTGAAGAATGTAAATAAGGGAGTCAAATGTATAAATTAGAATTATATTAATTCTCTAGAAAGTTCAAATTTTGTTTTATCTATTGTTAATTTATAAAAAATTACCTAGTTCAAAGCTAGAAAGGTTTTTCATGATTTATTATATATAAAGATATTAGTAATTTAGATTTATACTTAATATATTTAGTGGTATTTAATATATTGCTTTACCTCAGTACAAATACCTATATACTTTAACTAACTAGACTCATTTGATATTTTAAAACTTTGCCTTTAAAATTTTAAAGTTTTTCTTTATATTAATAATACTTTTAAATATACTATCTAATTTAATATAATGCTAATAGTGTTGTTTGCTCATGTAATACTTTATTTTATTTAATGACTATAAAATATAAATGTATTAACTTAAAAGAAATAATTCAAATATAGTCCAATATTTCATTTTGATATTCTTCTAGAACTTGTTCCTTTTTCTCGTCTTAGTCGATTTGTATATTCTGGCCTTCTTATAAGCTTTATTTTTGAACTTAATGGAATTATAAAACTTCATATAAATAGTTAATATTTTCTTCTAAGGAGTTTACATGTTTCTAATATATAAAGTACTTACATTTTATAAATCTTCTTCTAGTTGCTATTTGTCATTTAATAGAATAGATTCTCTTAAAGTTGACGCTTCTTCTTTCATATTCTAATTCCCATAGCTTTCTTAAATAGTTTAAGCTTAGCTTTTGCTTAAACTATCTTCTGGTATATCTTTTTATTTATTTTGTTCTTTTTTCTTGGCTTTTACTTATTGTAAAATATCTCTAATTAAGCAGCAAAAACAGATAATAATTCCTAAGAAAGTAACAGCATTAGATATGGATACGACTATAAATCCTATTAGTTTGGATTAATCTGAATGAACTGATTCTAAGTTTCTTTGGTATTTATAATAATCTAAAGTATAGAAATAAAAGTTAAATGCATTTAGAGTGATAAACCAAACTTCTAATAAGATATGAACACCATTCATTACTCTTTTAGTAAAAGGCTTATATTTTACTAGGTACATTATTTAGTTTAAGTTAACTAAAATTATTAGAACTATCTAAACTATGGGATACTTTCTTAAACTTATTAGCACTATAGCTAACAGAAATCTTCTTATCAAGAATAAAGGATAGAACATTAAAGCACTTAATTGATTATCCTTCAGATCATCAAACAGAGGAAAGTACTTTAACTTTAGCTTTTCTATTTCTTTCTAACTTTCAGTTGCTTAATCTTCATTAGCTTAGACTTTAATTTTTTATTTAACCCATTTTTTAATCACTTTAAAGAAATGAAATATCACTAGACCTTACACAATCTATAATAGTAAGACTTACCAATACAATTAATGATAACACTCAATTCACAGCACTATAAACTGTTTCAAAGCAGCAGTTAAAAACTTAAAGCATGATCGAATAATTTATTTAAAGAGAGAAAGCTAAATAGATAGAGACCAAAAATCTATAATGCAGATATTCGTTCCTTAACTTCAATATTTTATCTACTCTCTTTCCTATTTTAGCTACTATTAAATCTATTACTAGGTATATTACTATTACTAAGAAATGGAATAAACTATTTGCAAGAAATGTATAGCTATAATATCCTATTATTAGTAAATTATCCTCTTTTACTCGCATTTCTTCAGCATCTAAATCAAGCCTCAGAAATTTATTGTCGTTACCTTAAGATGGTATTTTACTTTCACTTTATTAGAAGTAATAAGCTGCTAAATTCAAAGGTTTAGGAACATTTACAAAAGCATTCATTAGAATTAGCTATGAAGCTAAAATAAGAGTAAATCATGCTGCCAAAGATCCACCAGAAGATCCAAAAATAACTGTCAAAACAGAAGAACATGCAACTCCTACCACTAAAACTGTAACTTAAACTGTTGATGCAGATTCGTACAATTTTTACTCTGTTTCAGTAAGTTAAAAATCAGTAAGACTATTAGGTACTTTATCGTAATTTAAAATTTATTCTTATTACTATTCACTTTCTTCTTCTTTTTACTCACTCTACTCTTCTTGTTCTTTTTCGTGTTCTTAAATTTGTTCCTATTCTTCTTTTTACTCGTTCTACTCTTCTTGTTCCTATTCATGTTCTTTTTACTCATTCAACTCTTCTTGTTCTTGTTCGTGTTCTTAAATTTTTTCCTATTCTTCTTTTTATTACTCACTCTACTCTTCTTCTTCTTCTTCTTCTCCTTCTCCTTCTTGTCCTTGTTCTTATTCTTATTCTTGGTCTATTTCCTATATTTCTTCATTATTTCAATTATTTGATTAATCTAAGCACATTTAATTTTGTAAAACGAATCCTTCATTACATTATTAACAAATTTAATAACCTTGATCACATTAACTTATACAGATATTATTTTAAGTAATATACTTTTAGCATTAAATGCAATATTATATATTATTACAAGTAGGACACTATTCAACCAATTTAAATTATTCTTTACATTATATGCATTATTCTCTATTACATTTCTCACAATTATCAAAAAGCTTATTGCACTTTTTACATTCTTCATCTTATAAAATATAAGTATCGACAGGACAACTTTCAACACATTTTCCTTCCAATAATAGAAAATTTTGATTACACCGGATGCATTTACTATCATCACAAATGGCACAGTTTGGAATTTCATCACTACATTTAACGCATTCATTTACTTTATTTATATATTCGTTTTAACACTTAAAGCATTATTCTCCTTTCTCATTACATTCATTACAAGAAGGGATAACTTTGTTGCAATTTTCACATACTTAATCATAGTTAGAATCTTGTTGGTAATTTAAACAATTTGATAAGCATTAATTTGCTGATATCTTAAGAGGCTATTAACATTATAGACATTCAGCTTAGTTTGTGCATTTTATGCACATCTTATCTATTAGGGAGCAAGATTGACAATTATTATTTTAATCTAGGAAATATCCATCATTACATTAGATACATTTAGAAAAATCATTATTACATTACTAACAATTATTAAAAGAACATCCAATGCATTCATTATTTAAGAGTAAATAGCCTACTTAGCAACTAGCACATAATATCTGAGTATTATAAGTACATTAAGTACAATTTTATATTAAGTCTTAGCAAGCTTTACATGTATTTGATTTTTAATCTAAAATATATTCTCCACTACAACTATTACAAGTTACTTTACTTTACTGGAAATCACATGTTTAGCAATTTTAAATTTAATCTGAACATAGCTTACATGCATTAATACTACTCTCATATCAATAACCATCAGAACAACTAGTACATTTATTAGTATCATCAGCTAAACAGTTCTTACATGTTACATTACATGAATTACAACTATTTATTTTGGGACTTTAACATGTACTTCACTAACACTTTTAAGAGCATCAATTATTAGTGAATATTGATTAAGAATCTTAGAAAGTTAAGAAAGTATCGAATATATAAAATTTAAAATCTTAAATTTATCCATTAAAGTTATCTTATTAGTCATAAGCTCCTAGAATTATCTTACTTCATTTATCAAATTAAGTAAAATTAGATTATAAAACATTACATTCTATACTAGCATTATACTAATATTTTTATCAGCAAATGGCAACATCATATGGCTTTCTTAAACTTATAGAAAGGAAGTATCATTTCTAATTTTCTATTAACTTAGTGTATGTAAAATTAGAACTTGGTATTAATAGTACTTAAATTTCTGAAAATGAGTTATTTAATTGTATTATTGCTATAGTAATAGATTTAGAATAAAGCTTAGTTATTTAGCAAACTATTCTTTATTTATTTTACTATAAATTTCTTTATCTTCTTTATCCTGAAACTTATTATATATTTTAGAATCATAAGCTTATACTATAGCTTAAAGAGGAATATTTAGAAGGATCGTAGTTAAAATCTTAAAATGTATATTAAATAGAAACATCTGAGTTACTTACATTAGTTTCTGTTTAGTTTTTAGTTAAGTTTAAAAAAGGAAGATGATAATCATCTTTTATATCAGGAGAAGGGCATTAAAATTAGCTAAATAAGACACATGGATTATCTTTAGTAATTATTTAGATTCAATCGGTTTAATTTATTTATTAATCATAGGTATAAAATCTTGGCTATAACATTGAGCCATTAAATTGAGGATTATTTCTTCATTATATAAGTGATGAGTAATTAATAGGCTGAATTGATAATTAAGAATTCTAGCAAAGTAGAGTTATTGGCTTTATTTAATTAGTAGAACAAATCATTACATTGTTTTAGAATTTTTAAAAAGTAGCTACAAGAAAGTACCAGGTGCTTCTATCAGTTGAAATATTAAGTTATGCTATTGAATTACTAGTGTTTCTTAATCTAATTTACTAATTTTTTTAGGCTTTGTCGTACTATATCGCTATTTAGAATCTGCTTATTATTGTAACTAAAATTTATTCTTAGTTTGTTTATTCTAAATTTTTAAGCCAAAAACTTATTGCTCATTAATTTGAGGAATAGAGTTATGGATTATACCCAAAATTATAAAATTATTTATCTTATAACTAATTAGGTACTATAGCTTGTAAAGGTTTATCAAATAGTTCTATAAATTTAAAATCAGTTTAGCAATTTTTTATTTCTGGTGAATTACAACTAGTACAATTAGTTTCTAGTAAGCAAGGAGTTTAGAATAAAGCAATAGAAGTAAAATTAATTTCACTGAGATAAGATTAAAAAAGGTAGAATCTAGGTTATAAAATAAGCCCTTCAAAAGTATTTATAGTATTATTTCCTAATTATTAAGTACCGTCTAAAATAGAAAAAGGCTAAGCAAAAGGAAAAGAAAAATTAGAGATTTTATTGTAAGAAGGGATAATAATATTTACTAATAACTATTTCTAAGTTATATTCATTGAAATACCTATAAATATTCAATTTTAACAGCTAACAAAGTCTGACATTTCAAACACTTAAATTGCTTAATTTAAATCTTTACTATAACTCCATAATATCTTAAATGTATGCTACTAACTCTAAAGTTAAACAGCTTAATAGCATAATAATGCATTTTCGATTTATCAAATTATTTATATGTTTGTATCGAGGCAGTCACTTTTGATTCAAGTGGAGAAGCTAAACTTCTATTGATAATATTATAGAAGTTAATTATTATATTTATCTACTATATAAACCTTATTATTTGTTTTTCCTTCAATAGATAGATAAGGGACATTTTTATCAGCCAAACTATAAAACTAGTAATCTTAGCAATCTGTTACTTCAGGTCCAATACAATAATTTCCACAAAATTGTAAGCAAGGTGTTTCTTATAAAGCTTGTGTAAAGAATTCGTCTATACCTTTAGAATTGTAAGTTCAAAATAGAGTCTATAATAATTAGATTTAGATAGTTGTTTAATTATGATTTAAAACATAAACCTTTGCACTATTGGAGAAATATTTAAAGTAATACTTGTCTAATATGTTTGAATCATCACAAATCATATCTAGTCCTTTATATTAAAAATATGAACCACAAATCTTAACTCTTCCTGATAAATCTTATTATTCTCAATATTTTATTCCTATAAACCATCATTTGTTGCATGAATCCGGTAAAGTAAAATTAGCTTTGTACACATATTTTAAATCACTAGAATTATTAACCACTATAACTTTTATAACTTAATTGTAGGCTTAGTTTATAAAACTGTCGACAAAAAAGTCGTAAAGACTGGAAGGATTCTCTTGATCGCTTATTCTAATAAAGTTTAATTCTTCCGTTTTTTAGCAAAGATGATTTAATCAGAATGTTAACGAAAAGGAAAATTGACTTTAAGACGTATCTATGTCAAAGTTGCTTAAATTTTGAACTGGTTAAGTTTAAAAAAATGTTTGATACGTTCAAGTAAATTTTTTATAGTATTAGCTTTAAACTTATACCCTTTTAAAACTGAATAGCCAAATCAATAGCACTATAATAATTTTTTTAAGTTCCATTTTATAAGTCTAACGAATTAAAAGCCAAATCAAAGAATCTCTTTTTAGTTTAATTTAAAACGAATCTAAAAAAGAGTGCTATTAAAGCCTCTTGCTCTTTTAGGAAATATGAGTAAAAAGAGTAATTAGCTAATTATGATAGCAGAATTAGATAGTATGAATATTAATGTAACAGCTTATTTGACCTAAAAAGCAAGGATATAGGAAAAATTAATTAACACTTAGAAATATTAATTCAGATTTGAATAATAATATCTTAACTCTGACATCCAACACCATAAATAAATATATTTATAGAGTGACTAAATATATTTCAAAAAGCTATAAAAGTATTATAATTTTGCTAAAGTAGCGAGGTTTTTTCAAGAGATCTAGAGAATTTTAATTATTAAATTAGACCTATGGAGATATAGAAAGATAAATAGTTTATTTTGCTGAATTTAAGAAAAAAATTCCAAGTGAGGCTAAATAGAAATGTTAACTACAAAATTGTAGAAATTCAAGAATTAAGCAGTGCTAGAATATTTTTTATCTTAAAATCAGCATGCTTTATTTACATATCTTATATTTTTATTTTTATTAAAAAGCCTTCTAAGCTCCAGCCATTTCTGAGAAGGAAAACCTCTCTTAAGATACAATTTTTTTGAATAAGTAGTGCTTAAAGACGTATTTTTGTTCTAAATCATGAATTATTTTTCTTGCTTGAATGATTCAAACACACACTTGGCAGGAAAGAAATTGCTAAAATATAAAGCAAATATAGAGCAAGAAGTTTGGACGACTAGAGTGGATTTTACAATAAAAAAAATGAAAATTAAGATAAATATATTAATGATTTAGATGCATCAATATATCACTCTATTTAAATAAAATAAACTATTTCCATATAATCTCGTTCAGAACTATTAAGAGCAATAATTTATCTCTTCTATTAAAGAAAATTTTCTGAGTTAAATTTTTGTGAAAGATCATCTTTTTATTCTATTTATTATTTTATGAGTATTTCTCATTTTATTTATTCTCCGAACTACTGTTTTCTTTAATTATATGACTTTAATGGAAATTTCTAATAAATAAAAGCAAGGTATTTTAAGGCTTGATTTCAATATTCTTCGTTCGACATAATATTATTTATAATAGCTACTCGATGTTTGCTTGTCAATTACAAGCAACAAGACAAGCTAACTTAAGAAAATAAATCTTAATATATTTACATACAATTAAAGGTTTATAATTTATTTTGAATTAATATCATGTAAAAATTCCCTTAATTTAAATTCATTTTTTCTACTCATTTACCACTCAAAGATAAAAAGAAGTCTAATGAAATAAAATTAATTTTTTTAAGATTTATGAATGAAAAGTGTTCTAGCTTGGTGATTTATACTTCACTAATTAATTTTTTATTTAAAGTTTTAATTTCAGATCAAACATTTAGAATTTAATTCTTTAGCTAAATTAACTTTAAAAATCTATGATAACTTGATTTGTAGCATTAGATTTGATAATTTTTACTAAAATATAAAGGATAATTACTAGGAAGATAAAAAAGGATAAAACACTTGAATTAATAAAATAATAAAATAGAAACTAAGTTTGAGTATATAAGTATAGACTAATGAAAAGCATTGCAATGTTCAAATTTAACTTTTCTTCTTATTAATATGTCTTATTGCTATATTATAAATAATATAATTGCATGCTATTTAGAATCCATAAACAATTAAAGAGAAATTGTAAGTTTTAAACACTTAAAATTAATAATAAGTTTTATCTTAATTAAAAAAGTGTAGTAATGAAGTATAGCTATAATTTCTTAGTGATTGAAAGAAATAATTAAAAGATTTTGTCTATGGCCTTCTTTAAAATTTTATAAGTGAAAAGTGATAAAATTTTAGGATAAATGCATATATTTAGTTAATTGAACTAAAGTTTATTTGATTACATCTATTAAGATTGATTGCGTTAGGATAATTAAAAAATGAATGATTGTTATTTTTTTTCTTAGAAATGTTTATAAGATATCTAGGTAAAATCTTCATTAAATTTTGAAGAAAGAGCATAACTATATATATAAGTAAAATAATAAAATAAGATAAATATTCCAAGCAGTCATTTAAGATAAAGGAATTATTTTACTTTGAATTGAACATAAAAGCTCATTCTAAGTAATGATGATACTTAGTTGCCATTCTTTCTTAATATAATGCAATTAGATAAAACTTTATTTATCAAGCCTGCTCTCATAGATAATAAACTTTAAATTAATGAAATGTTTATTTTTATTCTTAATCTTAATCTTAATTTTTAATTTAATAGTTACTTCAATGAGAAGATAGAAACCTTTATTTATATTTTGTCATTTTAATTATTTTTAAAAAGAATATTATGAGTTATTTCTATTTTTTTGCTTGATGTTAGAATAAAAATAAAGAATATTAAAAATCTAAATCTTTTTCCTTATAAAATTTGAATTCAAAGCGCGAATCCTTTTTATGATGGTTATTCTAAAAGCTATTTACTAAATAATATCTATTTAAGCAATATGCTAGCTATGCCTGTTTTATATTTATCGCTATTTTTCTAATGTTCTATCTGTTTATTATAAAGAAATTAGATATAAGTAAAAATCTTATATTATAAGAGATTAATTATTTTAAATAAAATCACTAAAATATTAAAAAGTACACTTACCTTTATTTTTTCTACTATCTTCCTTAATTTTTATTCTAAATCCCGTTGAGCATTCTAGCTCCATTTAACTCATTGGGATATAATTTTTGTGTTTAAAACTTTTTGACTAACTAGAGATATAAATAAAAAAATTATAATCTTCGTCTATTTATAAACTAAAATCTTAGCACATTCTAAAAGGAAATTATTGATATTAAAGGATATTATAAAAGCTAAGAGTTAAATTTATTTATTAATTATGGCAAAAGGAAATAATCAAATACTCAAATTTATTAAATCATAAGCTTAAGATAATTTTCATTTAGATTAAAGAATTAAATAAAGCTTAGGGTTTTACTAAATTGCTTTTTATGTTTGTATTCAATTTTCCTAAATAAAATAAATTCTATATAAATAATTAGTTAAATAAAATCTAAAGATAGCATAATAAGAATTTAATAGATTCTAAAAATTAATAAATTAAAGTCTATAAATAATTAGATTTAAAGAAGCTCTATCTAGAACGAATATTTTCAGAAGAGATAAATTAAATAAAAATTATAAAAACTAGACAAATACTAAATAATTATATTTTTAATAGATACTAAATAGGAAGAACTCTTCATAAAAGAATAAATCTATAACCTGCAATTTTAATTAAGCTATATACTGCGCTTTAAGTAATTTTCTTAGAAAAGCTATTAAATATAATTAGCATTTTTAGTTAATAAAGAATATAGTAAAAAGAAATATGAAATAGATAATCAATTATAAATTGAGATATTTGAACTATTAAAAAAATCTATCAGATATAGATCGAATTTTCTACCTTTAGTAATTCTAATTTAAATTAAAAAAATCCTACCTAGCCTATCATCACATCCTCAATCAAACCCTTATACTACTTATTATTTAAATAATTACATTGAAAAGTTGCTCAAAAGTTCAATTTAAACGAAAAATTTGAATATTAACAATTTTTGCTTGGAATAGATGCAAAGTCTCTAATACTTCTTAGTTATTAGGTATAATTTTAGCTTTATTTATTTAGATTTATATAAAATCTTAATTTTAAAGTTAAACAATATGGATTTTCTAGTTTAAGAATTATCGAAAATAAAACATTTATGATTGTAAGGAGATGTCTTTTCCTAAAATTTTCAAAACTTTCAAAATTTGCTAAATTGATAAAATTTTACAAATTAGATATTTAAATTTTAATTTAATTTCTTAATATCTTAATATCTTGATTTAAGTTCGATATTAAATAGAAACTATCGCATAACTTTAATAATGATTTTAATTCTTTAAACCTAAATTTTACATTTTAATTAATAAATAATTAAAAAATAAATAATAAATAATAAATAAATAAACTAACTTGGCGCTACCTTAATCGGTTAACCACGAATTACTATATCAGTTATAGTAAATGTTTATGTTTCCTTCCTACTTTACTATATTTGCTTCATTTTCTTCCTCTTAGTCTAGTTCTTCTTCCATGAATTCCATCATTTCTTAGCTTGATCAGTTTGGTTTTATTTCAATTATTAGATCTTCTTAAAGCAATTCTATTCTTTACTAAATTTATTTTCTTATTGTCTTTCTTAACTATCTTTCTCGTTCAATACTATCTATAAGTCTTCTTCTGGTGCATCTTAGGTTTGCTTCTATGTTAGTTTAAAATTATATTAGCATTTCTTGACTTATCTTTTGTTTTTTCGCTCTTGCTAATTAATTATATATTCATGTATGCTCATTTGATCCAGCTCTATAATATTTTCCTATTATTTTTTATTGTGGAAGGATTTTTTCTAAATATCCTTTTCTCCTCTTAACCAGTATTCTTTTATAAAATCTTTTGTACTACATATATTTTTTACTTAAAACTTTGTTTTGCAGAACGTATTCATTATTCAAATTTATAATTTCCTCAGATTATTTCACTTAACTAGAATTATGGAAAGTATTATAGACCTTAGCTGTTTTCTAAATATAGATGATTCATTTGTTCTTAAAATAAGCTTCTTGCTTCTTAGTATTGTCCGCATGTCTCTATTATATTGATTTCGTTTCTTCCTCCGTTTAGCAATATCTTCATATGGTATTTTCAATAAGATATCGTTCCTTAAGTGTTTTAGCTGCTCCATCACATTTTGTACGTATTCTAAATAAGAAACATATTTCTTATTTTCTATGCTTATTATATTTGAGATAATTCGGTGGCCCTCAAATATAGCTTTCCATTCATTTATTACAGTAGCTGAAGCAAGTACCCATATTATCCGTTCTTTCTAATGTTTATACTCAGCCATGGAATCTTATTTATTCTTGAATAATAATTTCTATCTTTTTGCCTCCTCAGCTTTCTTATGCGATGGTTAATCACTTAGTTATATAATCTCCATTACTTTTCTTGAATATATTTTAATATGAAGTTGTTTTTTTAGCTAATTGACATATCCATCTAAAGTATCGTTTTAGTTTAATAGCAGTTTTCTCCTGAATAATAACATACGCTTCCAGAGGTAATATTATAGCTTTGTATTCTATATTCATACTCTAATATTTCATTCTATATGCAAAACGGTGCATCTACTCAAGCTCGTAATGTTCTGTGTTGAACGATTTCTAATTTATTTAGTACTTCATATCTTGTTATTTCTTCTATAAAATGGAATACATTCACTTTCATAGCAAAATATTTAGTTTAAAAATGCTTTTTGTACTGCCGATGCGTTATAGGGTGTGATTCCTTTTAATTTTGTCAGCTTATTTTGAATTCAGGTTTGAGATTTTTAGAATTCCAAAAACCTTGATTCTAGGTGTGTTTGATACGATATATTCTCCTATATCCAATGTCCTAGATATTTATATTCTTTTACTCTTCTATTGTCATTCCATTTATTCTTATTATTTATTGATTCTACATTTATCTTCCAATTCTTAACATTCATTTAGTTTTATCTACGATTTACATGTCGTATTATTCAGATTATTACTATAGGATTTCATTCATTTCTTATAGCAAGTCTGTGCTGATCATAATTACATATAGTCTGCATTTCAAGAATCTTTTTCCATATTTACGAATATTCCTACTCTCTTTTGTCTTAGTTCACATAGGAGTATGTTTATTATAATGTTGAAAAAACTTGGAGAGGAAGAGCTTCCTTATTTTACTCCTTTTTCCGTTGCAAATCTCTCTGATAGTAAGTCATTTATTTTTAATTTTTATGTCTTCTTCTCTGTAAATATCAGCCATGAGTTTGATTAGCTGTTCCGGCACCCCAACGTCATTTAGCACTTTTCAAATGTCTGTTTTAATTACAGAGTCAAAGGCATTCTTGATGTTAACGAATATTACTATAGTTTCTTAATTATTCAGACGAAGTCACTCTTATGCAGTTCTCAGATTAAAAATCTATTACGAGCAAGACTTGTCTTATTTGAACCCATATTGTAATTCATCATCACTTCTTATTAGGTATGGGTTTATTTGTTCTAATAATAATATATATATTATTTTTAATGTGTGATTCAATAATGATAAAGGCCTATAATTCATAGGCTCTTTTATTTTTCCTTTTTTATGAATAAATATGATATAGCTTTCTTTTATTTTTATAGGCTTGATTCTAGCTTATAATATTCTTTAGATTATTGTTGCTGTTATTTTTACTAATTTCTTCATCCCGCTTTTATCGTTCCTGTTTAGATTCTATCTGGTCCTGCCGTCTTTCATTAAGGTAGTTTTACTATATATCTTACTAAGTTTTCTTCCCTTGCCTATATCTTATTTTTATTTTTAAATGCTTCTGGCAATCTATTTTTTCCATTATTGCAAAGTTTTTATCAGCTTTCTTCGAGTCTCTCAATATCCTATTTATATATTAAAGTTCATGGTGTTTTTTTTCTTTATTTTAATCATCTTTGAATACCTTTTCATGTTTCATTTACATTCCCTTAGTTGATTTAATCTGAATATATATAAAATTAATTTCGTCTAACTTTTTTTTCTTACCCTCTGAATTTCTTTTTTTGCTTTCTACCTCAGTTTAATTTCGTGACTAAGTTCTTAGTGTCCTTATCTGATTAGGGCTTTAACCTTTTTTGCCTGTTTTGAAATTCTTTCTTAATTTTTTTTGTTTCCTCTGTGTATTAAATATACTCTTCTTTAATTGGTTATAAAGCCACATATTTCTTGAACTCCCTCATTGATATACTCTTATCATTTTTCTTAGTATGCTTCATTATTCAATTTGTTCGGTTCCTAAAAATCTATTTTATCTATTCATTACCTGAATTTTTCTTAATTTTTTTCTTATTCTAGCTTTTAAAAAAATATTTTTTTTGTTTAGGAGTCTTCTCTACATTAATCTCTAATCTTTATTGAGATTTTGTCTGGTTAGTGGCCTCCTATTGATCACTTTTAATAAAATTTTGTGCTAATAATATTCGGTGCAGTGTATTAGTCTGTTAGAAAGTAAACTATCTTAAATTTTCCTTATCCCTTTGCAAAGATGTAAGTTTAATCACGCAGTAAATCTCTACATCTCTACATTCTAATTATTGCTCTCTCATTAGATTTAGCAAATTTTTACCTGCATTATTCAGTTCACCAGGCAGAAATTGAGGAGTGTGCGCATTAAAATCTCATACTATTATAACTTACATTTCTTTACTGTTTGCTGTCAAAATAAATTATTTTAAACATGTAAAATGAGTCTAATTGATTAGAATCTGAGGTTGTTGGCGCATATACATTTATTATTGTTATTCTTTTATCTATTGTCAGTCCAGATTAGACTCTCCTTAGAACAGTAACTTTGATCATTACCTGGTACATCCATCTCCTTGGTACTATTTAAGATCTTCTCTTTCAAATAAAAAGATACTCCTTTGCTGTGCTTTGCACCTGGCTTTATGATGGCTCTATATCCAGAAATATATGGTATTTCATTGATTTAATCCACAAATATTTCTTGCATGGCCATGATATCTATCTGTTTTTATTGCATATATCTACTAAGTCCTTGTTTGTTTGATTTTATCCCCTGATGTTTGCCGTACCTATATTTTTTCTTTTCAAATGATATTATTGTCTTCTTATTCTGGTTTATCTTCGTTTTCTTTCTTTTCCTCTCTTTTTTCCTATTTGTTTTCTTTGGTGTTTAGAATCCATAATTTTCTAGTGAATGCTGGTATTCTTAAGCCTAAATGTATTAATTTTTCATGCTTGCATTTTTCTGCCAAGTAGTTTTCATTTATACCTTTTTAGGATAATTTTATTGAGCTGACTATTATTTTCTCATTATTTCCTCGCTATTTCAAATCTATTTTACCATATTTCCTATTTTAAAGCAGTATTACTCAATTCATTCCATTTCTTGTTTAATTTTTCTTGCTACTGACCTTTTATTATATACGATCTACATTTGAAAAAATCTCCTTTTATTTTAGATTTGTTTTTTAATTTTAAATTCAGATTATGTTTAAAGTTAATAGTTATGCATTCTCCCTGTTTTCTTCTTTAGCTTCCTCTTCTAACTCCATTTTTCTTAGCTAGGCATGTTGCTCCTAATTTCTAGCATCATCATGTTTATTTAAGCTATTTCCGCTCTTTTGACAATTTCCATTATGACGTTCTTTCTCAGACACTATTATGTACTATGTCCGTTTTTATTACACTCTTTAAACTTTCATATTGCCGGGTGGCTCAGCCATGTCTTTATTCCTCTCATGTCAATGTACTCAGGGATCTATTCAGCCTCTTTAAGGTCTTTCAGCTCTAGGTAAGTTGTCATTCTTCCATTTACTCATGCTTCTCCCATTATTGTTTCCACTTTTGAATGTGTGATTCTGCTGTATTTCTGTAGTTAGGTTTCTACTTGGTTCAAGCTCGCATTTATATCTAATGTTCACCGTATTGGGTAGTTTTTTACGTTGTAGTACTCTTCTATATTTCACTTCCCAATTGGAACTATAAGATTTTTATATTTACATACTTAATTAATTCCAAATTATTTAGGGCTTTCTCATTTTTGAAACCTATAAATATTATACCTGATGGCAAGATTTAAGCTCTCGCTATGTTTTCTCTAAAATTTTTCTTTAGATCATAAAAAAATGCTAAAATTACTTCATTTTATTCGATTACGGCTGGGTTAAGTTTTTATCTTTGATATTGTTTTTCTAAGTAATTATTAAAGAAGGCTACTCCTACTCATTTCGCTATGTTTGTTTGCGCATTTTCAAAAATCGTTTGTGCCATTTGTTCGTTTTGATTTCCAACTACTGAGAGAATTTGTTCGTATTCACTTCTGGGGATAATGGCTTGCGATGTTTGTTTTTTCTGATAGATTTTTTCGTTCTTGGGTTTTTTCTCTTGATTTTTCTCATTATTCCTCCAAGAAGTTTGCTTTATCTTTCTAAAAGCGATTTTTGGTTAAGAAAATTATGCAAATTTTCACTCTTTGATATGCTCTTATATGCCTTTAGAATTCCTTGCCTGCAATCCTGTTCCAGGTGTGGTGGTATGTAGGAAGTGGGACTGTAATATTTCTTTAGAGCTTAAGTATCCATATTTTTTATATCATAATAATTTAAAAGTCTTTGTTCATTTTCTATCATTAGACTTTGTCTCTAGCAACTAATAATAAAAGTTATTTTTCTCTTAAGTATTTTAAGAATTAAACTATTGTGAATATATTACAAATTATGCATCTAAAATATTTAATAATGGTAAATATACTTAAATAATATTCCATTATATCTCATAACTTTATGAAATCTTCTACTATTTATTTCTCAGTTATATTTTAAGTTTTATATCAAAGAAATTTCATAAATTTATATCATAAAAAAATATAGTAATTTTATATAAAAATTGGAATATTTTTATAATTTTTTTAATTATTCCTTTTTATCTCTTCGATATTGTAAATGCCTATATACTTTATTTTGAAGTTTAAGTTTAAGTAAAATATGTTCGCCTTCCGGCTTTACAAGTTTATAAAGTTTATCATATATCTTGACATTCCTAAATATTCTTGGTTCCTATCTTAAGTCGAATTACAGTCTTATTTGCTTAGGGTCTTACATAGTGCTTTTTTATTTTTTCCTCCACAGCTTTCCGTCACTTGAGGATATGAAAGTCGTCTTTTTCTTCCAAAAGTCGTTTCACATCTTTTCCTTGATTTATTTTTATTCACGACATTTTCTTCATAAATACTTCGTGCTGCAGCAGATGTAAAACTTAATTTAATTTTCTTGGGTCTTGTTACTTTAATTTATTTTATATCTATTGGATCTTGTCGCTGAGCCTAGTTTTTTCTTCTATTCTTTTTTCGATTCTTCCTAGTCTCTCGTCTAGCTTGATCCAGTTCTTTTTGTCTTGTTGTTGCAATGTTCAGATGTCGTTTTCAAGCTCTTGAACGTATTCGAAGACGCCAGCCTTGGCTCTTCTGTCGATCATGTGTATCTCATCATCTTCTCCGTGAGCAATGAGATCTTGTCTTACTTTGAACGTTTCTTCTTCAAGCTCTGTTATAGTCTTTATTAACTGAAGATTAGTTTAGGGATCTGATTTTAATCCATGCTGCAGATTTGTTCTTTAGTGAGGTCTCTCAAGTCGTCGTTTGTTGTGAATCTCCTTACTTATTATCCTTACTCGTTAGTTTTTAGTTTCTTAGGTGGGATTTAGGTGGTTTGAAGAATGTTAGTACTTGCCTGCTTTCTTAGGTGGAGTGGTTGGAAGCCTTTCTGGCCCTCTTCTCCTCTTCTGGAATCATTCATCCTTTGGCAAGTTTTTCCGTTATATATATATACTTTATTTTAATATTTTTTATAAAAGAAGTAGATTATAATTTTAATCTAATTATTAACTTATTTTCTATCTAATATCTTTAGGCTAAATTTTAAAGGTAAATATTTCTTTATTAAGCCTTCTTAATATTATATAAGCTAAAAGAAGGATAGTAATTCTGACATTCTTTAGCTTTATTTGAAAAAATTCGATGGGCTTTATGAAAAAATAACAGTCAATTAAAGAAACTTACCATTTATCAAAATATAAACATTGTTAAAAGATTAAGAAAAATATTATCTTAAAGTTAATTTTTATAAAACGCGAAAATAAAAATGTAATTCTTAAATAAAAAAACTAATTTTTTATTTTGATTTTCTTTTTATCAGCTTAATATCTAAATCTAGAATTATTTTTTGAAAAATACATTCCACAGATCATTTATAAAATCTTTGATAAAAAGATATTTCAAGTAAAATTTCATCGTCAATTATTCTTTAAAAATTAATTCTATTGCTAGTTATCTTTATCTCTATTTATGTAATTAATTTTATAAATTATTTTAAGATTATAACAAAAGCTTAAAAAATCACTTAATCAATAATAAATTATTATTATTATTAAAATAGTTAAGTTTGGCAATTTTTGAGGACTTTCGCCTCTTCATGCCTGACCCAGATTGCTCCGGAATTAAAAAAAGGTTTATAAGTTTCTATTCCTCTCCCACCCACTTGTTCTTATTGTCTCTAACTATGTCTTCCGTTCAGCAAAGGTTTTTTCCTATAAATATTTCCAAGCTAGTTCATGAATAGTCTCTCTCTAATTTTCCTTTGTTATAATTGTCTCTTTTTCTTTTACTACACTTGCTATTTCCTTTATTTTTTCTAATACTGGCTCTTAAAGTTTAGGAATTACTCACACCTTCTTCATAGGTGTTTCTCTGAATTACAATAGTAGCACCTTTTAACTACTTTGATTGGCTTAGCCTTCTTCTTGTCAATTATCTCTATCAGCCCTGGATCACCTCTTTGCTCATTAAATTTCATTTGCTGTTGCAGTTTCTCTTCAATTTCTCCAAGCTTGTTGCCCATCTCTGTCTGTTTCTACTGCTAATTTTATGATTAGCAGTTCTGACTCTGTGATATGTTCCAAAATGCCCTTAATTCTCTTTCTTAGGACATAAATCTTGACTCGATTTCCTCTTGCTTACTCAGATTCTCCATTAGCTTGTCGTCGTTCTTCTTTAGTCTCTTGACCTCTTCCTGGAGGTTTAGTAAAACTTGGATGAGCTGTTCCGTGCTCATCTGGCCAGAAGGATTAAATTCCGACACCTCCTGGTGTAAAGCAGACTTTGTATGCTTTCTGGGCTTCTCTAGTGAAGTCAGTATTTCAGTATACTTGCTTTTCTAAACCTTCTTCTCTTCCTCTTGTTAAATTTTAGGTTGTTAAGGTTGCTAATAATAAGAAAAAGGTTAAAGGGGCGAAGAAAACGACTGCCAAGAATTGACTTCCTGCTTTCTCTCTTCCTTTTTGGCTTAGGAAGAGGTGCTATAGAAGCCTTCCACCGTTTTTTTCACATAAAAAATTATATTATAGAGTGCGTAGCGCTACAATGGCGCGCATCTCTTTTTAGAATGTTACTAGAATTCATTTTCCTCCAATAAACCACTTAGTAAAAGATAATCTTCACATATTTCCTCAAATTCTTGATCCATTTTTTCTTCTTATTCTTGTTAGATCTTGCTTTCTGTTTATCTCCTTTTAATTATTCCCTGTTTTCATGCAGTTTAAAATTTTTCTTTCATTTGTTCTGTATTTTCTTCCTGTATCTTTTTTTCTATAGAAGATTTTTATAGACTCATAAAAATTATCCCTTACCATAATAAATCATTAATAGTGTTGAAAAAATGATTTATATATGGAATATAGTAAAAGCATATTAAATTTTTAATTGCCTTTTTACTTTTAAATTATATAAACAATTACTTTACATTTAATCTCTTTTTTAGATGAGTTTTATAATAAATGAATTTAGTCAGCGATATATTGAATTTGCTTTATAGCTAATTTTACCTCTATCTTACTTTTATTCTATTTCCGTCCTTAATTATGCAATAAAGGAAGAATGAAAAATGTTAATTTCTTCTTTCAACTATTAGTAAGCTGAATGATGGATATTATTAATTAAAAATTAAAAAGAAAAAGTTTCTATATGAATAAAGCACAGCTTCACACTTAAAATAGTGTATATTCATTTTAAGATATACAAAAAGAGTGTAATTAATAGTTAAAATTATTAACCATTCTTTAAGATAAGTTGAATTTTATTCTTCATCTTAATCTAAAAATTTTATGTTTCTTTGAAAAAATCAAATAAATAATAAATAAAACTAATTTATTTTTCATTTTTTCTACAAAATCTTAACTAGAACAATTTTAGGATGAGCATATTAGATAGAATCTAGAAATATTAATTATTTAGTAATAACTAAATCTCCTTCTAATATATTGGCTATTTAATTTGCCTTTGACTCCCTATTCTTCTAAACCAAGCAATAATAATTTTTTTAATTAAATATTAGTAGAAATTTATTATACTTGGTACAAATAAAACTTTAAGTCTTTTTTCTCTTCTTTAACTAATGCAAAATAAATTATTTAAAACTATTGAAATCATTATATACAAAAAATTAGTAATTCACTTAGCACTTAAAAATTAACAAATGTTTATACATTTTATCTAAAAAGAAGATAAAAATTAGATTTTATTTAGAATTATTATGATAATTAAGAAATAACTTATAGCTATAAAATAATTATATTTTACAATGTCTTAGTTATTAATAATAAAGCTAGCAAAATATTAATGTATTACTAATAAAATAAATATAAAGCTTCTAAGGTTTATAGAAAAAGATATCATATCTTACCATTCTATTTGTGTTTGCGTTAACTTTTCTTTTTTTTAAATAATATAAATAAATCTTAGTTTAATTTATTTAAAATTTAGTAAAATATATGAAGAAATAGCTCTTAATTTATCTTTCGACTTAATATATTTATTTTCCTATTTATATATGATTTTGTAAATAACCAAATTTATAAGATTTGTAGGAAGGTAAATTCTATTGAAATATGAAAGATAACTCTATAAGTAAGATATGATATTTTAAAATTATTAAGTTTAAAGAATTTTAATTTATTTACTTTTATAATTTCATTAAATTGTCATAAGCTGTTTATTTGCTCTTCATCTACTAAATAATTTATTTTCATTAAATGATTTTAATTTTTTTCTTAATTGATTACTAAAGGAATATATATTTATTGTTGCTTAGCAAAATTAATAAATTCTGAATTAATAAAAAATATAAATTTTTCTTAGCTTTATTTATATTTTTATTGATAAATATTTTCTTATTTTTTCTCTAATAGATATCTAAATAACTAAATTATAATTAATTATGATTATAATCTTTAATTTTCTTTGAGTTTGTTGATATTAATTTCTTAGTATTTCTAACTCTTTAAAATTTATTATAATACTTACAATTAATTTAAGAGTAATCTATAAAGTTTTTAATTTTAAATTAAATTGTAAAGTATATATCAAAATTAAAGTTATTAAAGGTATTTTAATTATTTATCTCCTATCTACATTTAACTTTTTTTATAAACCTTAAAAAGTAAAATTAAGAAAGAGAAGTGTTATAAGCTTGAGAATTTTCTTTATTTTATTTATTTGTATTATTTTATTTTTTCAATATGATAAACAAAAATAAGTGACTCTTGAATATAAATAGATTTTATAGTTGCTCATTAATAAATAATTTGATTTATTTCTCTCATAAAATTAGTTCTTAAACCAATAATTATTATAATATACCTCTTATATACTTTAATTAAATAAACATTAACTAAAATATTAGAAAATATAATCTTACTAAATAAATATTTTATTAATTTTATATTATTCCTTCTTTATTCCAAATAACTTTATATAGTTATCTCATTTTCTTTAAAAATACCAACTTATTAAATTTTAGTAAAAGAACAGATTTTACAAGCAGTTCATTAATATCTAACAAATTATACAATCTTTTATTAAAAGAGTAAATTTAAAATAAAATTTAATTATTTTTATAGTAAGAAATATAGAAATAATATAGAAATAAGATTAAATTAAAAGAATAAAATTAAAAGTTTTTCAATTACTAACTTAATGTTACTTAGTAGTTATCTAATTTTTACTTAGATATGAATAATTTATTTTTAATTTAAAATATTATATTATTTGTTTAACTAAAAGTATAATTATAATCTAGCTTTTCTTTAAAAAAATTTCTAGAATAAGTATTATAGATATATATATGCTATATAACTTTTATTTTCTCTTTTTAAATTAAGTTATTTTGTGTATTACATAAATTTAAAAATATAATAAAAATTATATAATCAAACATCTGAATTTGTTATTTCTACCAAAATGCATTTAAAAAGACTTAAGAAAAATTAATTTTTAAATTAACTACATAGATTTATAATTATATTTAAAATGTATATAACTCATTTTATTTAAATTTGGAAAAACATTTTAGAGTTAGTTTATAAGAAATAAAAAGTTGAAATATCAGTAGCTGAACAAGTTGAAAATATTTTCGTTGCTCTTAATTTTTAAATTTAAAAATTCAACTTATTTTATGATAAATATTATGATATAAGCTTTAGATTTTAATGAGTACATTTAAGAATTATAATTTGGAATTATCTAATTTATAATAGATTGCTTTAGAAACTAAACAGGACTATTATTTTTTGCTTTAAGTAATCAATTTTAATTATTTAGATCGATAGATAAAAGAAGCTCTAACTAAAAATTATTGTATTTGCAATGTGGAAGCTAAGTATAGAGTTCGAAGTAAGTTACTGTATAGATTTATAGCTTTATTTATTCTAAATCCTCTTATTAAAGTTGAAGTTTATGCCAACATTTACTAAAATTAAATTAGATAAACCTTTCTCCTAAAACAAATAAGCAACTAATATTTTATTGAAAATAATTATCCTTAAGTGAAGAATGTAAATAAGGGAGTCAAATGTATAAATTAGAATTATATTAATTCTCTAGAAAGTTCAAATTTTGTTTTATCTATTGTTAATTTATAAAAAATTACCTAGTTCAAAGCTAGAAAGGTTTTTCATGATTTATTATATATAAAGATATTAGTAATTTAGATTTATACTTAATATATTTAGTGGTATTTAATATATTGCTTTACCTCAGTACAAATACCTATATACTTTAACTAACTAGACTCATTTGATATTTTAAAACTTTGCCTTTAAAATTTTAAAGTTTTTCTTTATATTAATAATACTTTTAAATATACTATCTAATTTAATATAATGCTAATAGTGTTGTTTGCTCATGTAATACTTTATTTTATTTAATGACTATAAAATATAAATGTATTAACTTAAAAGAAATAATTCAAATATAGTCCAATATTTCATTTTGATATTCTTCTAGAACTTGTTCCTTTTTCTCG
Source organism: Loxodes magnus (assembly GCA_946699065.1). Taxonomy (NCBI): domain Eukaryota; phylum Ciliophora; class Karyorelictea; order Loxodida; family Loxodidae; genus Loxodes; species Loxodes magnus. Next base: position 28,207 of record CAMPDV010002169.1, read on the forward strand.
TCTTAGTCGATTTGCACATTCTTGCCTTCTTATTAGCTTTATTTTTGAACTTAATGGAATTATAAAACTTCATATAAATAGTTAATATTTTATTCTAAGGAGTTTACATGTTTCTAATATATAAAGTACTTACATTTTATAAATCTTCTTCTAGTTGCTATTTGTCATTTAATAGAATAGATTCTCTTAAAGTTGACGCTTCTTCTTTCATATTCTAATTCCCATAGCTTTCTTAAATAGTTTAAGCTTAGCTTTTGCTTAAACTATCTTCTGGTATATCTTTTTATTTATTTTGTTCTTTTTTCTTGGCCTTTACTTATTGTAAAATATCTCTAATTAAGCAGCAAAAACAGATAATAATTCCTAAGAAAGTAACAGCATTAGATATGGATACGACTATAAATCCTATTAGTTTGGATTAATCTGAATGAACTGATTCTAAGTTTCTTTGGTATTTATAATAATCTAAAGTATAGAAATAAAAGTTAAATGCATTTAGAGTGATAAACCAAACTTCTAATAAGATATGAACACCATTCATTACTCTTTTAGTAAAAGGCTTATATTTTACTAGGTACATTATTTAGTTTAAGTTAACTAAAATTATTAGAACTATCTAAACTATGGGATACTTTCTTAAACTTATTAGCACTATAGCTAACAGAAATCTTCTTATCAAGAATAAAGGATAGAACATTAAAGCACTTAATTGATTATCCTTCAGATCATCAAACAGAGGAAAGTACTTTAACTTTAGCTTTTCTATTTCTTTCTAACTTTCAGTTGCTTAATCTTCATTAGCTTAGACTTTAATTTTTTATTTTACCCATTTTTTAATCACTTTAAAGAAATGAAATATCACTAAACCTTATACAATCTATAATAGTAAGACTTACCAATACAATTAATGATAACACTCAATTCACAGCACTATAAACTGTTTCAAAGCAGCAGTTAAAAACTTAAAGCATGATTGAATAGTTTATTTAAAGAGAGAAAGCTAAATAGATAGAGACCAAAAATCTATAATGTAGATATTCGTTCCTTAACTTCAATATTTTATCTACTTTCTTTCCTATTTTACCTACTATTAAATCTATTATCAGGAATATAGAAATTACTAAGAAATGGAATAAACTATTTGCAAGAAATGTATAGCTATAATATCCTATTATTAGTAAATTCACATCCTCAACTCGCATTTCTTCAGCATCTAAATCAAACATCAAGAATTTATTATCGTTACCTTAAGTTGGCATTTTACTTTCACTTTATTAGAAGTAATAAGCTGCTAAATTTAAAGGTTTAGGAACATTTACAAAAGCATTTATTAGAATTAGTTATGAAGCTAAAATAAGAGTAAATCATGCTGCCAAAGATCCACAAGAAGATCCAAATAAAACTGTTAAAACAGAAGAACATCCAACCCCAACTATTATCGCTGTATCTTATAAAGATAAAGTTGAATCATACAAAGTTTCTTCCTTTTTAGTAAGTTAAAAATCAGAAATACTATTAGGTACTTTATCGTATTTTTAAAATTCTTCTCATTATTATTCACTCTCTTCTTCTTTTTACTCACTCTACTCTTCTTGTTCTTATTCTTTTTCTTATTTTTGTTCTTGTTCTTATTCCTGTTCTTATTCTTGTTCTTGATTTTGTTCTTGTTCTTAAATTTTTTCCTATTCTTCTTCTTTTTACTCACTCTGCTCTTCTCCTTCTTGTCCTTGTCCTTGTTCTTGCTCATGCTCTATTTCCTATACTTCTTCATTATTTCAATTATTTGATTAATCTAAGCACATTTAATTTTGTAAAACAAATCCTTCATTGCATTATTAGCAGATTTAATAACCTTGATCACATTAACTTATACAGATATTATTTTAAGTAATATACTTTTAGCATTAAATGCAATATTATATATTATTACAAGTAGGACACTATTCAACCAATTTAAATTATTCTTTACATTATATGCATTATTCTCTATTACATTTCTCACAATTATCAAAAAGCTTATTGCACTTTTTACATTCTTCATCTTATAAAATATAAGTATCGACAGGACAACTTTCAACACATTTTCCTTCCAATAATAGAAAATTTTGATTACACCGGATGCATTTACTATCATCACAAATGGCACAGTTTGGAATTTCATCACTACATTTAACGCATTCGTTTACTTTATTTATATATTCGTTTTAACACTTAAAGCATTATTCTCCTTTCTCATTACATTCATTACAAGAAGGGATAACTTTGTTGCAATTTTCACATACTTAATCATAGTTAGAATCTTGTTGGTAATTTAAACAATTTGATAAGCATTAATTTGCTGATATCTTAAGAGGCTATTAACATTATAGACATTCAGCTTAGTTTGTGCATTTTATGCACATCTTATCTATTAATGAGCAAGGTTGACAATTATTATTTTAATCTAGGAAATATCCATCATTACATTAGATACATTTAGAAAAATCATTATTACATTACTAACAATTATTAAAAGAACATCCAATGCATTCATTATTTAAGAGTAAATAGCCTACTTAGCAACTAGCACATAATATCTGAGTATTATAAGTACATTAAGTACAATTTTATATTAAGTCTTAGCAAGCTTTACATGTATTTGATTTTTAATCTAAAATATATTCTCCACTACAACTATTACAAGTTACTTTACTTTACTGGAAATCACATGTTTAGCAATTTTAAATTTAATCTGAACATAGCTTACATGCATTAATACTACTCTCATATCAATAACCATCAGAACAACTAGTACATTTATTAGTATCATCAGCTAAACAGTTCTTGCATGTTACATTACATGAATTACAACTATTTATTTTGGGACTTTAACATGTACTTCACTAACACTTTTAAGAGCATCAATTATTAGCAAATATTGATTAAGAATCTTAGAAAGTTAAGAAAGTATCGAAGATATAAAATTTAAAATCTTAAATTTTTCCATTAAAGTTATCTTATTAGTCATAAGCTCCTAGAATTATCTTACTTCACTTATCAAATTAAATAAAATTAGATTATAAAGCATTACATTCTATACTAGCATAATACTAGTACTTTTACCAGCAAATAGTTACATCTTATGGTTTTCTTAAACTTATAGAAAGGAAGTATCATTTCTAATTTTCTATTAATTTAGTGTATGTGAAATTAGAACTTGGTATTAATAGTACTTAAATTTCTGAAAATGAGTTATTTAATTATATTATTGCTATAGTAATAGATTTAGAATAAAGCTTAGTTATTTAGCAAACTATTCTTTATTTATTTTACTATAAATTTCTTTATCTTCTTTATCTTGAAACTTATTATATATTTTAGAATCATAAGCTTATACTATAGCTTAAAGAGGAATATTTATTAGGATCGTAGTTAAAATCCTAAAATTTATATTAAATAGAAACATCTGAATTACTTATATTAGTTTCTGTTTAGTTTTAAGTGAAGTTTAAAAAAGGAAGATGATAATCATCTTTTATATCAGGAGAAATGCATTCAAATTAGCTAAATAAGACACATGGATTATCATCAGAAATTATTTAGATTCAATCGGTTTAATTTATTTATTAATCGTAGGTATAAAATCTTGGCTATAGCATTAAACCATTAAATCGAGGAGTATTTTTTCATTATATAAGTGATGCTTAATCAATTTGCTAAATTACAGCTTAAAAATTTTGACAAAATAAGGTTATTAGCTTTATTTAATCAGTAGAGCAAATCTCGATTCTGTTCTAGGATTTTTAGAAAGTAACTGCAAGAAAGAATCAGGTGCTTCTATCGGTTGAAATATTAAGTTATAAAATAGAAAGACTAGTGTCTCTTAATCTAATTAACTAATCTTGTTAGGCTTTATCATACTATATTGTTATTTAATAATAGTTTGCTATTGTAACTAAAATTTATTCTAAGTTAGTTTATTCTAAATTTTTAAGCCAAAAGCTTATTGATCATTAATTTGAGGAGTATATTTAAGGATTATATCCATAACTAATAAAAGTTGTATCATTTATCTCTTGAGGTACTATAGCTTTTAGAGGTTTATCACATAATTCTATAAATTTTAAGTTAGTTTAGCAATTTTTAATTTCTGGTGATGAACATGTATCACAATTGGTTTCTAGAAAACAAGGAGTTTATGATAAAGCAATAGAAGTAAAATTTTCTTAACTGAGATAAGAGTAAAAAAGATAGAATCTAGCTTATAAAATAAGCCCTTCGAAATTGTTTAAACTATTACCTCCTAATTATTAAGATGAAGAGCCATAAACTGCAAAATTTGAAGAATAAGATAGAGAAAAATTAGAGATTTTATTATAAGAAGGAATAATAATGCTTGCTTATAAATATATTTTAGTTATATTTACTGAAATACCTATAAATATTCAATTTTGGCAACTTAAAAATTATTATGCTTAAAACAAAGAGATTGCTTAAGTTAAATCACTACTAAAACTCCATTTAATCTAAAATTTATGCTGATTGCTCTAAATTTAGTTAGCTTAATAGCATAGATATGCATTTTCGATTTGTCAAATTACTTAAATCTTTGTATTTAGACAGTCACTTTTAATTCAAGTGGAGAAACTAAACTATTCTCTAGAATATGAGATAAATTTATTACCATCTATATCATACATTTAAATCTAATTATTTGTTTTTCCTCTATAAGATTGATATGGAATATTTTTATCAGCTAAATTATAAAATTAGTAATCTTAGCAGTCTGTTACATCAGGTCCATTACAATAGCTTCCACAAACTTATAAGCAAGGTGTTCTAATTAAAGCCTGTGTAAAGAACTGATCTATACCTATTGAATTGTTAATTCAAAATATAACCTATAATAATTAGATTTAAATAACACTTAAATCATAAGACAAAAGATAAGCCCTTGCTATATCAGAGAAATATTTAAAGTAGTACTATTCTAATATATTTGAATCATTACAACTTAATTATAATCCTTTATACTAAAACTGAGTATTACAAATATTAATTCTACCTGATAAATCTTATTATTCTCAATATCTTACTCCTATAAACATTCATTCATTACAAGAATCTTCTACAGTAATATTAGCTGCATAATAGTAAGTTTAGTTAGCAGAAGTAAAATTAACTATAGCTTATATAACTAAATCCTTAGTCTAAGTTTATTAGCTGTATATACTAAAGCTATTATTATAAGTAGCATTACTTTCAGATATTTTAATAATGTTATTTGCATTCATTGTTAAGCAGTAATTATAAGTTCAAAATGATAAAGAAAAAGAAGAATTAATTGAAGAAGGATCTATACCCCATACTTTTAAAGTTTTTGCTTGCTTAACTTCTAAGGCTTCACTATAATAATTAGTAATTTTAATAAAGGGTAGAGATTGTACCATTCTAAAAGTAAGCAACTAGATCAAAAACGTTAGAATTGCTATTTACAGTTTCATTTTATAAGTCTAACGAATTATAAGCTAATTTAAATGAATTTATTCTAGTTTAAATGTATTTAAATCTTAAAATGTGGATGGACTAACTAAAGGATTATATCCTCTTCTAAGAAACTTTATTAAGTAATATAAAGAGTAAGTATGATAACAAAATTAGATAGAAAAAAGTAATTCACTTACCAGCTAATGTATTGCTTGAAAATCAAGGAAACAGGTTTAAACAAATTTGAACTCAGAAATTTGGAAATTTGTTTGATAAACTAAGTTTAGCAGGGACAAAAATAATCTAGCTAAGTTAAATTTAAAAGATAATTCAGAGATTTTTAAAATATAAGCTTAAGAGTGATTTAGAAAACTAAGAAGTAATTACAAAAATTAAAAAAATTAACTCTAAGCAACTTATTAGCAAAATTTTAAGAGCATTTTAATTTTACCAAAGCTAGCAGGGTAATTTCAAAAGATTTAGAGACTTTAATTACTAAATTAAATCTATAGAGAGATAGAAGGCTAGTCCATTGAGTTGAAATTAAGAATGAAAATATTTAAAGAGAAGATAAGAGGAGATGAATTTGCAAAAGAGTAAAATCTAAAATTTGAGAGTGTTGCAATATTTTTTGTCATTAGCATATTTATTAAATATTTTTCAAAGTTCTAGCTATTAATAAAAAAGAAAAATCTCTCTTAAGATTAAATCCATTTAATGCTAGAGCAATAAGTAGTCAAAGCTACATAATTGTTTTAATAAATTTACGGTTTTTAGTTGCTTACATAGTATAAGTCTGGAAATTAAAGGAAATCAACTAATATTAATTTATAAAATAAATCTTGAGCAAAATTGGAAAAGTAAAGATTAAAATAAAATAAATATAATGTTTACTTAAAACTGAATGCAAAGCTTGAGATTATAATAAATTAAATCATAGAAATATACTCTTATTCAAGATTTTTAAGAGTAAAAATCTAATTATTTTTCACAAGGAAATTACATTAAATAAATCTTTGCGTAAGATAGTTTGTCTAAGCATTGTTTTCAATTTTTAAAGTCTTTATCATTTGATTTATTCTACAATCTACTATTTTTCTTGAATCAAAGGATTCTATGGCAATTTATATTTAATGCAGCCAGGTATTTAAAGCCATTATTTTAATATTAATTTATTCGCGATATGAAAGGATATAAAAGCAAAATTATTCATACAAGCATATTGAAATTTGTTTACCAAGTTAAAAATTGCTAGACATACCAACTTAAGAAAACAAATGTTAAAATCTTTATATTAAACTAAAAGGCTTACAGCAATTTTGAAAGAGTATCGTATTAAAATGTTCTTATCCTATAATTGTCTTTTTCCATTCTTTTATCCCTCAAAAAGGCATAGAGCAATCCATGAAAGAAAACATTTACACACAAAAGATTATAGAGCAAAGTTTATATATCTTATTAATTTATTCATCACTAATTAATAGCTTATTTAAATTTTTCATTTGAAGTATGATATTTTTAAATTTATTCCTTAGATTAATTATCTTTATAAACCTAGGCTAACTTTATTCTTAACACTAGATTTTATAATTTTATACTAAAATAGAAAAGGATAATTTCAAAAAGATACAAAACTTGAATTATTACAATTATAAATTGAAGTGTAAATTAAAATTAAATTAGTGATATAGAAATTAAGTTAAATTAAATAATTGTATTTATTCATATTCCTTTCTTTTTTAACTTTTCTCTATAATTAAATTAGAAATTGATATATGGTATGCTATTTAGGATTATTAAATTGTTAGAAAGAAACTTTAAGTTTGAAAATCAAAAATTAATATTAAGATTTATCTTAATTATAAAGGGGTAATTATAAAATATTCCAAGCTTTAGTTGCAAGAATATTAGTAATAATAAAATGACTTTAGCTTTGATATATTAGTAAAGTTTTATAAATGAAGAATAATAAAATATTATGATTCAAGCTTATATAATTAAGCTTATTAAAGTTAAAATAAATAAATTCTAGAGATTATTATTCTAAGATAATTAAAAAAGTTATAATTATTGTTAATTTCCTTTAAATTTTATAAGATAATTAGAAATAACCATGATTACATTCGAAGAATAAAACATAGATATAAGAAAGAGATTAATGATAAAATAAATTAAATATTTCAATCAGACTTTTAAATTAAAGGAACTATTAACCTTAATCAATAAATCAGTATTAAGTTACCAAGCATTCTGAATAAAAGCTAATAGATAACCCAAAAAGTAAATTTATCAAGAATGTTTTCATTATTATTCAATATGAAATTATGAAATTGTTAATTATTTTTTAGCAAGGATTTATTAAAGATTTTTAAAGAAATTATTTATCTATTATTTAATATAAATGAGAAAATAGAAAAACTTATTTATCATTTACTTGCTATTTTATTTCCAAATATATTAAAGATTATTTCTATTTTTTGCTAGCTATTTAATAGTTACAAATATCTAAATAATTTTCCTTATATTCGAAGAAGAATTTCTTTTAATGTTAATACATAAGCTATTTACTAGCTAATAATTATTTAAAGCAATTAGCTTACTATATCAGTTTGGATTTCTTTTAATTTGTTTATTAATAAAGAACTCAGACATGATTCCATATATTAGCTAGATATTAATAATTTAGAAATAATTAAAATATAAAGAATACAATTACTTTTATTATTTTGTTTTTAGTGTGTCTTTATTAATTAATTCTCACTGTTTTTTGCTATACTTTTAAATTTATCTAACTCTTATATGGGATATTCCTTTTTATGTTTACGACTTCAAAGCTATTTAGATATATATTAATAAATCTTTAATCTGTGGCTGAATAATAAATAAAATTATTAAGCATCTTTTACATTATCCTTTAATTTAAATTAGTCTCACCTTTTAAATTTGCTACATTTCTAAATTGATATTCAAGGCAAAAAGAAACAATCATATGTCTCATTTTGATAAATTATACACTAAAGAAAAGTTTCTTTAAGACCAAAGGTATTTTAATAAGCAAAAGATTTAACTAAAATATTTATTTTTAATGCTTTTAATATTTTTTAATTAAATAAGATTTATATAAATCATACAATCAATCTATTAATATTGTCAATAATAATTAATAAAATCTTAAAATTAATAGATTTTAAGACTATGAATAATTAAAGAACCCTTAAGATTTAGAAGGAATAATTTAAAAACAGACTAAATAAATAAAAATATGAAAATCAAGCAAATAGCAAATAATGCTATTTTTTAAATTAATATGAAATAAATAGGACTCCTTATAAATTTAATAATTAATAACCTGAAATTTAAATTTAGGTTATATATTTTTAATTAAATTAACTTTAGAAAATATATTATATTAATTAAGGTGCTTGAAATTTTAAAAAACATACCAACATGATATAGAGCAAACCATCCACCTTGCTCAAATTTATTAATTTATAGAGTCTATTAAAATTTCCAATTAAATTAAAAAGAAAAAATTATAATAGATTTGTAAGTAATTAATTTAAAATTTATTATATTTTTATTCAAAGGTAGATATTAAGAATTTTAATTTTAATTCTTATTTAAACTTTTTTAATTAGACTATTAAAATTTTTATAGTCTAGTGTCTTAATTGCTTAATACAAACACATTGCTTTCCTCTTTAAAAGCTAAATATTAAATAAACCTTCTTAAAAATATTCTAAAAGAATTTTAATTCTTAGCATCATTTAAATTTTATTTAGAGATCCTTTTTTGTTTATAGTTAAAGTACAAATATTCATAAACTTAATTATCAAATAAGAACATTTGAATATATTATAATTAAATTTTGATTTAAATTCAAAGCTTCCTTGATTCTTTTTTAACTATTAACTTTAAATAACCTTTCTTTATTATTGTGCTGGATTATTATTTAAATATAGTAATTAAGCATCTATTTAAAATAATTTGATTTGATATATCAGTTATAGAAGTATTTGATATGTTTTTAAATTTAAAAGCTTATTTTAAAAATAAACTAATTATAAACTATTTTTATTTTAAAAATTTAGAACTAACAATTACCATTATAATTTTTATTTTAGGAATTTTGCAATAATAAGAGACTAAATCTTTAGTAATATTATTAAAACCAAACCCTTTTAGCTTTTTTAAAATAGCTCTGCTGAGATATAATAAAACATTAATAAAAATTATTATTTATATCTGATTAAAATTTATACAATTACCTAAAGTCTAAAATAATAAATATTATAATTGTTTTATAAGCATGCTTTAAATATTTTTTAAGCGAAATTAATTTCTCTCTCATTCGAAAAAAATAAAAAAGTTTAAAAATTATATAAATATTCTTATATCTTTATAGCTTAATTTTTTATTATCAATGATTTTATAGTCCTAATACTTGTTTTTATGTCTGTGTATTTTTGATTCTTAAGTGAAATAAAATTTTAGACATATGATTGATATACCTAATTTCTTTATAAATATTAGCTTAATTAAATCTCATAAATATTAGTGGATATATAATATAATGCATTTATAATTATAACTTAATTTAAAGAATTAACTTTATATTCTTTTTATCTAAGAATTGATTCTAGATAATTAATAATTCCTAAATCTCTTTTAAATAAATTTAAATTATATTATCCTTTTATTTATATTAGTTATGATTAGAGGATACTGCTAAATTTAAAGTAAAGCAAATCTTTTATAAAGATAATTATACTAAATCTTAATGAAATCCCTTATAACCTTTTCCAATATACTTTTTTGAAAATAGGAAATTAAACTTGTCTAAATGAAAATGCATCTATTTACTATTTCCATTCTAGTTACTAAGAATAATTTAAGATTTTCATTAGTTTAAATTTTTATTTTTACATAGTTAAACTAGATAATTTTATAAGTTTATAGAGTATATTAATTCACTAGAATTTTATAATTTTTAGGATTATTTTTAATTATAACTTAGTTGAAAATATTCCAATTCAGATAAAAGATAAAAGTAAGGAGGTAATAAGCTGTATAATTTATAATAAAACTAGGAAAATACTAAGAAAATTGTATGATAAATTTAAAATAAATAATACCTAATAAAATTAAAGGCATTTGCTATTTCTAATTTTTCCTTTAATATTATTTGGTAAATTTAAAATTGTTTTTTTTGCAATTATTTCATAAATATATGAAGAAATGTAATTAAAGATAGAAGAACTTAAGATAGAATAATCATGCTGATAAATATTAATTATTATTGATTACACAGCACTTAAAAAAACTAATAATAAAGACTATTATTTTTTGCTGAGAATTTAAGAATCTGAAAATAAACAAGGAAAGTCTTGTGTATTTATAAAAGACAATTGCTTAATAAAATTTAGAACATTAATTAAAATAGATAATTAAAAGAGTAACAATTATATGAATTTTAATTTAAATATTTTTATTTATCATCTAATATTTAACTAAGTTATAAGAAATGTACTTTAAGCTAAGTTTTGTTTAAGATGAGGCAATAATTTCTAAATTTAAATTTAATAGTTATTTAATGATTTCACTAAACAACTAAAATAGAATATTACATTTATCGTATAAGCTTTTTTAATTAACTGTGAAATTTAATCAACTTATTTTTAGTATGTAGCTATAAAGCTTACTTGAAGGATATATTTAATGCTTAAAGTTATATATTTAAAAAATTATTATTACTATTGCATACCTTTTAGTTCAAACTTACTCGTTCATGTATTTTTATTTAATCATTTTTCGAAAAAATTTCCTTAAGAACTTTAATCTTCTTTTTCAGTTTAACCAGGTATCTCTTTTTAATTTATTAAAATACCAATTTTCTTAGTAATTAAAGCAACTTTAACTTTTATAAGTTTAACTATCTATATTAAAGTAATATAATTTAATTTTAAGGATATATATTTAAATTGTATTAATATAATTTGTTCTATTGTTATAAATAACTAGCTTTGTATTGCATATAGTTAGCTACACATCTAATTTCTATAGCTATTTTTTATAGTTATAAGATATTATAGCTTATTATTTTTACCTTATGGATTTAATAAATTTATTTATTTTGGTTTTTTCTTTGAATAGATAAATTTTAGCAACATTATGCATATATAAATAAATAGATTTTAGAGCTATTTATTTACTCTAAGATAAAATAAATGAGAATTAATTTGGCTGAATCATACAAAATAGATAGAAGCTAATAAATTAAATAAATAGAAATATTTAGTATCTTTCTAACCTTTTAGTTTGCTTTTATTTTTCTAGCTAGTAATTTGTTAATTAATTTTATAATTTAATAGTTCTTTCGAAAAATTAACTTTGCTTTAGCATTTAATTAAATAAATTAAAGCCTATGAAGGAAACTTTAAATTAATTATATAATAATTTTAGTAGAATTATAAACGAAAATTTTTAAGTTTCTGGATTAATATAATAGTTTTAATAGATACTCTTAGAGCTTTCTAGTGATAGTGATGTGTATAAATTTATTTTAGATGGATCTTTTAAAAGATTTTACTAATTATAAATATTTTATAAATTTATTATTCTTAAATTATTAAATCACGTTTCTTTTTCAACTTAAATTTTTTTAATCTTCTCTTTTAGATACTTTTTCAAGTTTTTAATACACATTGGAAAAGTTAGACTTATTCTTCTCTAAAAATTTTTATATTTATTTATTTATTTATTTTCTAATAGTTTGAAATTAAATAAAACACTTTTGATAAAGATCTCTTTTTACTTTCACCCTATTTGTGGCTTTACCTAATTTACTCTTTCACAATTTAGTTAATTTAACATTTTCCTTAATTGCTTATTCAAAGTTTCAGCTATTATCATCACTTAACGCCACCTTTATATAAGATCTGAATGAAATTCTAATATCTTTATACATGAAACAGTTTGAAAATCTCAAATTTTTATTTTTTTATCCCAATTACTTGATATTGATCATTTATTGCCACTTTAGTTAGTTAAAGGTTTTATAGCCTCCAAATTATCTTTCAAAATACTTTTAAACTAATTATTTATTAAACTCCATTCCTTTATCCTTTTATATGCTCTTCTGGAAATTATTCACTTATTATCACTTGTGATGATTACTGACTATACAGAATCTGAAATTCATGTAAAGTACTCTTTAACAAATAATTATCAAGTTTCATATCTTAATTGTTCTTTCATCACTTCTTGAAACTATTCATTCACTGTCACTTAAGATTGCTACTGAAAATACTTAAACATTATGGCCTTATAAAGATTTATTTAGATTAATTAATTATCTTCATTCTTTATCAACTTAGTCTCATTGATAGTTTATTATTTGGCTATAACTTTTACTTTTTCTTTTTCAATTTTTAGAATATTAGCTTAAGCATATTTACTAATTTAATTAGAGTAAGTTAGTCGAGTTTTTGCAGGTACTAATAAATTTTATAATTAAGTTTGAGCAATTTTAAGATTTAGCTGATCGTTCGGATTTTAACTTCAACATCCTTAAATAATTTATTTAAAACCTTCTGGACAATTTTCTGGTATATTCTCTCTTTCTCCTAATTTTAATTTCACTCTTATAAGCTTATTTTCGTCGTGCTTCTAAGTAAGATTCCTGGCAAATATTTCTCAGAGTATAACTCCAAACGCAAAAATGTCAATTACTTATTATGCTTGGACTTTCAATCATAAATCAAGAGTTTTCAAGCAATGTTTCCTATTAAAGCTTTTGGTACTTATTTAGATTTTGTTCATACCCTAGAAAGTTAAAAATCACTAATCTTATCTCTTGAGTTACTATCCTCTAAACATTATTACTTTTCAGGTTTGTATACGTAATTTCTTTCCCATGCATATAGTCTAACCTAAATTATATGCCTAAATTTATTTGATCTGGATTTCCAAGTTAATTCTAACTTTTTATGTAGGAATTAAAACATAGCTAATGGTAAAAATTCCATTAGCAAATCTAGAGGAAAAGGATAATATCTATATACTATTATTATATTCGGATGATGTACTTAATACCATCACTATCTCCTATTCCAAATACTATCTTGCTTCCTGTGATATACTTTAATTATATAACTCTTTTATTTGAACTTCTATATTTCCTAACATCAAAAACTATCTCCAATTCCACCTTTTGTTGATATCTACTCCTTTTATAACTATATTTCTTAAATATTAAATTCCTAGCAAATTTTCTAAGTTATTTATAATTATTCAACACAACAAAAACTATCAAATATATTAAAGAGTGTAATACTTATTTAATATATGCTTAAAGGATTTATAACTATATTGAAGGTTGCTTCATATAATAATCCTAATTTAATTTTTTATATAAAGAAGTTTTTTCATAAGGCAGAATTAAATTTTAAACTATTTTAGCTTTTCTTCTGCTTAGTCTACTAAAATGGAAGTTTTAACTATCATGATCTAATTTAGAAGCTACTAAAGATAAGATTAAATCTTGATCTTGTAGTAATTAAAAATTCTAAGACTTAGATGAAAGCTGATAAGCCTTTTAATTTATTTTGATTAGACAAATTTTTGACTTTCTAAAATACCTAGTTGATATTAATTAGTTATACTTGTCTTATTTAAGCAAGAAACTATCTAATTTTAGTTTATTAGATAGATTTTACCTGCACATTAAAACTTTTATATTAGTTATATATTTAATATCATATAACAGGTTCAAAACGAATTAGTATTTTAGTTGTTTCTCTCAACTAGAGTGATACTAAAGTATTGAACTTAATTATTTGCAAACTAAAGAGAGAAGGAAATAAGAAGCTCCACATTTAACTATTATATAGCACTTTCTATCAGTCTCTGATACTTAAATATTGCTATTAGTACTTATATCCAAGATATCTTTATTTTAATTCTAAATTAAAGAAAATATATATATCTAAGTATAGGCTAAAGTGGTTTATCTAGTGGAAATAAATTAAGAAAGCTAAGACAATATTCCTTATATTCGGTAATTTTTTTGCAAGATAAGTTACTTTTTTGTAAAATTTCTTTGGGAATTATTTAGCTAAGAACTAAAAAATCTTAATGCAGAATTTTTTTGTTTAAAGAAGATCTTTAAATTTAGATGTATTGCGGTAATTTTTAGATGAATGAGATATCTTTAGATAATTCTTTGTTATGATAATTCTATTTTTATGCATTTTATTAACTTACTAAAGCTTTTCTTTTTCTTAAATCTGGATAAATTTAAGTTATATCAATTTTGTATTTAAAACTCTATTTAAATATTCTAAATAGCTAGGAAGTTAAAGAATTGATAATCCATTTATTTATGAACTACTAAGACTAAATTTTTTAAATGATATTGTACTATTTAATAGCGCTAAGAAAGTAAACTATATTGATTACAATTATTAGAAGGAAAAGCAAAGCTTCAATTAGCAATTAAGAATAAAGGCTTAAGAATATTTAAGGAAACTTGTAAAAATAGTGTAGGGAAAAAATAAGCAATTATTTTCTTTTATTCACAACTTTTTAATTTTACCTATATTAGACTGATTCATGTCTCTACATTAGACAATATATATAAAATATAAAATATAAAATAGAAAATGTAAAACAAAAATTGAAGCAAGAATGTTTATTTTAAATCTATAAATAATATCTTTAAAGCTATAAAAGAAAGAAATTTAATTTCATAACTTCTAATTAAACTTGCATACATCACTCAATTTATAATAAGTGTATATTAAGGTAACACTATAAAAAGTCTCTATTCGTCATATGTGTAAAAGAAAAACTTTTTTATTAATATAATACTCAGGTCTAGAAATAAATACTCATATATATAAGTTATAATAAGTATGCAAAAATAAAACTAAACTGCTAAGAACTTAAATCTCTATGAGGAAATAATTAAAGCAAAAAGTTCTATAAATAAAGTAGTGAAGGTAAATCTTTAAGCATCATAATAAATAAAATCTTCTTACTTAAAGATATTTAATAAAGCAGATGCTTGCAATTTATATATCAAAGATAAAGATGAATATATAAAGAAAAAATAGTAGAACTAAAAGGAGATTCATAAAAGATTGAATCTGATTCATATAATATAATTGAAAAGCAAGCTTAATTTTTTTAAATATTGTTTATCTATTTTATATGAAAAGAGAGTTTAAACTAAGAAATTTTACACTTTAAAAATTCTATAAAACTTTTAAAGTTAGAACTATCTATGATATATCATTATATTGTTATACAGCAAGCTAAAAAATAATAAGTTTTCGCAAAAATTTAAATCAGAAGTAAAGATGTAAAGATTCCCAAAAAAAAGTATTTGAGAAGTTCGTAATTGAAAAATAAAAGCACAATATATTGTATATTTTTTTCTCTCAGTGTATTCATAGTTAGATAATATTTTTCCTTAACAATAACTTATTCCAAATAGTTCAAAATATCTTTAATAAAAAACCAAATAAAAAAATAAAAAAATCGGAAATAAGCAATAAATTTCATATAACTATAAATTTATTAAGATTATATCTTTAGTAATAATTATTAATTAGTAACTAGTCATGGAAGAGAAGATATTAGTATTTAAGGAAATATATAAATATCAATTTGAAGGTGAATTAAATAGAAAATAAGTTTAGTTATAAAAGGAATAATTTTATTGAAGAGTCTTCTTTTCAAAGAAAGTCTTTTTCTAAATACTTTATTTTTGTTTTTCTATTATGAGACTTCACATTTTTTTCTATATCATATAATTTTTTCTTTCTTTTTAATTTATTTTCTTTTTAAAAATTAGAATTTTATTCATATTTGGATTTCTTCTAAGCAACTTTCTCCTCTTCAACATAGTATAAACTATTCTAAAAATATCTAAAGTACTTACATTCTTGATTTCTTCAATTTAAATTTTTTCTTTTTATTCATTTAAGTTTGATTCTCTAAAAGTCGAATTTTCTTCTTTTGCATTCAAAATTCCAAAACTTTCTTAAAAAGTCTTTAGTAAAACTGTATTTACTTTCTTCATAGGAGCAGCATTTTAATCTTATATTTTATTTTATTTTTTTATTTTCTTAGCTTTTGCTTTATTTATTGTATCTTTAATAAGAGAATATAGGCAAATTATTATTCCAAATAAAGTCACAAAATTTGACAAGGATACTACTATAAATCCTATTATTTTTGATTTATCCTAATCTATTGATTCTAAACTTCTAAGTTTCTTTTCGTCATCGAGAGTATAGAAATAGAAGTTGAAAGTATTTAGAGTGATAAACCAGACTTCTAATATGATATGAGTAATATTCATTACTCTTCTTATGAAAGGTTTACAAACTATTACATAAACTACTTAAGCTAAATTTATCAGAACTATCAAAGTTATTTGAATCAGAGGATAATCTCTCAATCCTATAAGCACTATTGCCAAGATAAATCTTCTTACCAAGAATAAAGGATAAAATATAAGAGTGCTTAACTAACTTGTCTTTAGCTCATCAAAGAGAGGGAAATACTTTTTCTTAAACTGCTTAATTTATTTCTTGTCTTGTGAGATTAAATCCTTCACTTGGTTATCTTTAACTTTCCTTTATAGTTTAATAAATTTTAGCACTATCTGGAAGAAATATAATATTACTAATACTTAAATAATCTATATTTAAAAGTTACCATTCCAATAAATGATAAGACTGAATTTAATCCAGTATAAAATGTCTCAAAGCAACAGTTAAAGGCCTAAAGCATAATAGAGTAATTTAGTTAAAGAGAGAATGCTAAATAGATAGAAATTAAGAATCTATAGTGTAAATATTTATTTCTAAACTTATTTATTTTTTATACTTTTACTTTTTATCCTATTAAGCCTAAGATTAAGTCTATTACTAGATAGATTGATATTACCATAATATGGAATAAACTATTTGCCAGAAAGGTGTAACTATAATATCCTATTATGAGTAAAATATTATCATTAATTCGGTTCTCATCAGCATCTAAAGTAAAAGTCAGAAATTTATTATCGTTACCTTAAGCTACCATATTACTTTCACTTTATTGGAAATAATAAGCTGCTAAATTTACTGGTTTCTGAACATTTACAAAAGCGTTTATTAAAATAAGTTATGAAGCTAAAATAAGAGTAAGTCATGCTGCCGAAGATCCACCAGAAGATCCTAATAAAACAGTCAAAATAGAAGAACATCCGATTCCAACTATTATTGCAGCATCAGAAATTGCTGAAGTTGATAGCAAAAAAGCTTGTTCTTATGAAGAAATATTAAAATCCTTAAGACTTGATGCTACTTTAATATAATCTTTTAGTTTTTCAGTTTTTTCTTTTTCGCTATCATCATTTGATTTATCATTGCATTTTCCGTTTTCTAATGTGAATCCTTCTTCACATTCTTCGCAAATTTCTTGATTTTAGTCACATTCTTTTACACATGTTTTGTTTATGGCCTAGTTTCATTTGCATTTCAAGCAATACTTTATCTCACTGCAGTTTTGACACTACTCAATAAAATAAAATTATTTTTTACATTATTTACATTCTTCTGCATCACATTTCTCACAATCATCAAAAAGCTGATCACATCTTTTACATTCTTGATTTTATTGAACATAACCATCGATGGGACAGCTATCAACACATTTCCCTTCCAACAAAATGAAACCTTAATTGCATTGAAGGCATTTATCATTATCACAAGTAGCACAGTTTAATATCTCATCACTACAATTGACGCATTAATCAATCTTATTTATAAAATTATCTTAGCATTTTAAGCATTAATCTCCTTTCTCAGTGCATTCATCACAAAAAGGAATATTTTTAGTACAATTTTCACATATAAAGTCTTAGCTAGAATCTTACTAATAAATTAAACAATTTAATAAGCATTAATTTTATGTTAGTTTATATGGAAAACTGCACTGTAAGCATTTATTTTGGTCTTAGCATTTACTGCAATTTTTATCTATTTATTAACAAGAATCACAATTTTAATTTTAGTTAATAAAGAATCCATCTTCACATTGTAAACATTCAGTTAAATTATTATCACACTACTAGCAATTAGTTAAATTACATCCAATGCATTAGTTATCAGATTTTAAATAGTTTTATTCGCAGGAGTTACAAATAACTATACTATTACTTTCAGTACAGTTATTACAATTCTATATTAGATCTTAACAAGTTTAGCATTTATTCTATTATTAATTTAAAAAATAACCTTCATTACATTTATTACAAATTGGATTTATTCCCATTTAAGCACATTTTTTACAATTTTATATTAAGTCTGAGCAAAGTTTACATATATTACTGCTACTATAATATAAATAACCTTCATAGCAACTAGTACATTTATTAATATTTTCAGCTAAACAGTCAACACAAGTTTAATTACATGGAGTACAACTATTTATATTTGGACTTTTACATGTACTTCATTAGCAGTTTAAAGCACAATCGTTATTAGTAAAGATTTCACTAAATTTTTAAATTACTAAAAAGGAATCTAAAATATAAAACCTTAAATCATAAATATTTCCTATGAAGTTATCTTCTTGTTAAATAGCTCCTACTATTATTTTACTTTATTTATCAAATTAAATAAACTTAGAACTATATTAATTACATTATATATTTTAGGAATATTAATATTACTATAAGCAAATTATGCTTTCCTCTTACTTGTTTAGACTTATAGTAATTAATTATCACTTCATGTTTTCTATTTAGTTTATATAGTTAAAATTATATCCTTTAGTAGTTAGTAGTACTTAAATCTCTGAGTATGTGTAGTTTTCCATTTAAATAGTTACTATAATAGATTTTTTATATAATGAAGTTATTTAGCAAACTATTCTTTATTTATAGGTTTATAAGTTTCTTTATCTTATATCTCTAAATCCTGATGGTTATTCTGTATTTTAGAACCATAGTGATAAACTATAAGATTCAGATGAATATTTTAAAGGATCATAACCTAATCTTGAAAATATGTACTAAGTAGCCTCTTACCAGTCATTTATAGAAGTTTCTAATAAATGCTGGGTAAAGTTGATAAAATGAGTATGATTATCATCTAATAAATTAGGAGAAGTACATTCTAATTAGCTAAATAAAGCACATGGATTATCTTTAGTAATTATTTGTATTCATTCATCTTGCGTTATTTGTTGATCGTAAGTATAAAATCTTGGCTACATAATATATCCATTAAAAGGTGGATCAAAATTAAATTGAATTTAATATTTATAGTAAAATTAAGCAACACTATTTTAGTAAATGAAATCTTTACAGTATAGTGCTAAAGGTTTAACTTAATCAGTAAAGCAAGTTGTTACAGTTTATAGCTTTATCTATAGGGTTATCTGAAGGAAGAATCATTTATAGTTACTTATTTAAATAGTTTGATTTACAATTAGTTCATTATAATAAAAGTTAATAGTTTGAGTTTTTTGGATTTGATCATATTATATTGCTAATAAGCATACATTCTTTATTTAAACTAGTACTTCTTCTTAACTTATTCTGCCTTAATTAAACAGCCAAAAGCTAACTGATCAAATATTCGAAGAGTAAAGTTAAGGATTATATCCATAAGTATCAAAAGATTTATCTTAAAGATCAGATAGTTAATTGGCTACTAGAGAATAGTCAGATAGTTCTAAGAATTTTATATTACTTTAGCTATATTAAGCTTCAGGTGATTAGCAAGAAGTATGACTAGTTTCCAATAAGCAAGGAGTTTATGAATTAGCTACTTAAATGAAATCAGTTTATTCTAGAAAGGAATTAAAAAGATAGAATCTTGGCTATAAAATTAATCCTTCAAACTGATCTAAATTTTCACCTCCCAAAATTAAGTAAGAATTTGATGTTATTGTAATGGCAATCGCAAATTTTTGGAAATAGTTAAGTTAATCCTTAGGAGAATAAACCGTTATTTCACATGCAGAACTTTATTATGAACTTGAAAAACCTATGAAAATTCAGTTTGAACAATTAATTAATTAAAATTGTTCAAAAATTATAAAAGCAAGTGAAGAATCTATATTTGGACTTCATCAAATTTTAAATTTATGCTAATTTGATTTTACTTCAGTTATCTGATAACATAAAGATTAATAGTCAATTTATCATATTGCTTGAAGGTTTAGATTAAAACAATCAATTTTAATTCAAGCAGTGAAACTAAAAGAACTTAAGGAATACTTCATAAGGTTTTAATTGCTTATATCCTTTAGTATTATTTGTTGTTTTTACTTCCCATTAGTAGATAAAAAAGGGGTAGTTTAATCAGATAAACTATAAAACTGATAATTTTAACAGTCAATAGTTTCAGGTCCATGGCAATCACTTCCACAATATTATAAACAAGGAATTCTTTAAAGAGCTTCTGTAAAATATTCATCTATATATTATGAATTGCTAGTTCAAAATAAAACTTATAAGAGTTCTATCTGAAAAGTGATACCATCATAACCATTATAGTTAAATATACTAAGCTATGCAGAGCTTGTAAAATATTTAAAGATATATTCATTTAAATCAGTGGAATCTTTACATAGTAAATCAAATCCTTAAACTTAAAATTTAGTACTGCAAAGTTTTAATTAGCCTTGCTATGATTGTGTTTCTGAATATTTGATACCTACAAAGATTCATTAGTTACAGGAATTTCCTAAATTTAATTCTGATTAATATTACTCAGTACTACTTGCAATAAATTCTAAAACTAAATCATTATTCTAATTTTATATTATGCTTATTTTTATTTCCTAAGAATATGTCTATCATTCCTAAACTAAGGATATAATATTTAGACTATCTTATACTAAGCAATAATGATTTAATCAGAATGTTAAAGAAAAAGATTATTAACTTAATTGGGTGTCAATGCCAAAATCAGACAGTGGTCTATCAATTTAAGTTGATTCAGACAAATAATAGTCAGTAAGTTTTATAAATTCTACTACTTAGCCTTGTACGGTTTTAAGAATGAGTATCAAAGCAAACGGCAGGTAAAATTTTAGTTTGGTATCCATTATAATTAATTAAATAGTTAAAGCTTTAAATAGATAGCCTCTATTTAAATAATAAACTAATTTATTTTATTTGCTTAAAATATTTCCTTGCTACTTAGATAAATGTAAAAACCTAAAATAAGAGCTTTATAATTTATTCTAAAGTGTATTGCCTAGCAATTTTTTATTAAATAGAACTGAAAATATAATTACTCTGCTGTCAAATTAAAAAATTAGAATATTAATTTCAAATTAGACAACATTAGATTTCTTCATTGGAGTCTGAGCTAAAATTTTAATAGTTTATCTATTAATAATAAGGTTTAAGTCAAATATGATAAAATTCATTTTTAACTTCTTTATTTAAATTTAGAAGATGTAAAAGAATTATCATGCTTTAAGTTTCTTAAAGCATCTATATCCTATATTTAAATAAGTTAAATTAAAGTACTATCTATACAACTAAACAAAGATTAAATATTTTTTTCTAAATTTAATTAGATTTTCTCACTTAGAGAATTAATTAGAAATTATTCTTTAAAATATCAAATGCAAAGTGGCTTTTAATAAATTAATGGAGTTTGTCTTTAAGTTTTAAGCTTTGATTTTAAAAATATTTCGGCTAAATAAAGATAAACAGCAGGTTTTCTATTTATCTCTTTTTCCAACTATCTTAAGTAGAACTTTAGCTCTTCTTTTTTATCTTTTACTAAATATTTTGCTAAAAGGATATTTAAGAGATAAGAGAGAAATAAATAAATTGAGTATTAAACAAATAATCAGCTATATATCCTTTGATCAAAATACTACTAATAAATTAAATACATAGCATATTAACAATCCTTATAATCCTTTTTATAAAATATCTAATTACTGTTTGACACTTTTAAGTTAGTGTTAATAGCTCATATTCAATTCTTTTGCCTAAGATTATTTCTTCTATCAAATTTTATTGTATTTTTATTTTATAACCAATATTCTCTATAAATATCTATTATTATTATTTATCTTTTATTATTACTATAATTTTGTGACACCACTATTACAACACTTATCTTTATTATCTATAGTATGAAAATATTTTTTATTAAATAGAAAATTATTGTATTAACAATAGCTATAAGATTAAAGGAAAATAGGCATTTTATTTAAGCTAATATCTGTTTTTAGTAGATAAATTTAAAATTTATTTATAGATACTTTTATCCTTCTATACATTATTATAACTTATTCCTTTTCTTTTACTTAGCTATTTTAAATCCTTTAGATTATCTTTCTTTGTTGTTTGTTTTTTCATTTTTTCTAAATAGAATTTTCGTTATTTTAAACTGGAGGTTTTAAGAAACTTCAAAGTCACTCATTATATTATATGCAATATTGCCTTAACATTAATGATAGTCAGAAAAGTGTAGAAATCATAATGCATAGCAATGTTTTAGTCTAATAAATAAAACTATAAGAATGAGGAGACTAATTGAATAATTAGATTTATTATAAACAATAAAGCAATAATTATATTAACACTTAAACCATAATAAGCTTAAATTATCATATGATAGAAGCTTTTCAAAACTATTAGCATATGCTTATATCATTTTAATTTAAATTTTTAAGTAAATTATTAAATATTATACTAGTGAAATAATTTAATTATCAATTATTTAATTTTAGTTATTTCTTTAAACATTTTAAGATTTATTATTAATTCTTAAGATTAAAAGAAATAGTTAAAGAAATAAAGTGGCTATTATTTTTCTTCAGATGATTATAAGATATTTATTTATTTGTGAGAGCTAAAATCTAAAAATGCTTAACTTCTTTTGCTAATGCATAAAACTAGTTATATAGATAATTAATAATTAGATATTTATTTATAACTTAATATTTAATATTTGTATCACTACACCTTCACTATTTTTAATTAAGCATACACTTACTATAACTTTATTTAATTAATATCTAAATAATTTTAGCCAATAGATACTTATATAGGAAAATTAAGGTTGAAGTCTTTTAATCCAATAAAGATTTATTAATGAAATTAATTTAGTGGATCACTATTATCCTGTTATATCTTCAAGGAATTTAAATAATATAGCTTACTCATATGAACTATCTTAAATAATAATAAAATAAGTAATTTTAGTATTAGCTACTATTATCGTTGAAAGTATTAAATAGCTACTAAAATCTTATTTAAGATCATTTTATCTTAATTTTTTCTATGTAAAGCACTATTTTTATTTTGATAATTACAAATTTAATAAATAGTTTCTAGTTATTATGATCTTCTTGTCTTAAGTCTTTAATTTAAAAAACTTGCTAGAAAATAAAGACTATGCTTATTTATATTTATATAATTTGATATTTAAGGTTTATTATTAAAAAAATTTTAGTCCTAAATATTTCAGAAAAAATAAAAGCTAAATTAAGAAAAATAAGCTATACTAAATAAAAGCTTAGCATAAATAGTGGTTATCTAATATATCTAATTAATTACTAGCTTTATTATTAATAAATAACCTATTATCTCTGCTATTTATTTAAGAATTATCATTAATCTAAAGCTCTATAATTTTAAGTTACACCATTCTTTTTTAGTAATCTCTATCTTTATTCTTTAGCAATTTGGTAGTAAACTTAGATAATTGCTTATATTATAAATTATTCAAAATGGTTCATATTTATAAATAGTTCTTCAATACATAAAGATATTGTATTATAAAGTTTTACCTTAAATTTAATCTAAATTAATTGATTAGAAAGGACTAAGACCTAACAATTAAACTTAAATTAAAAGATATAAAAATCTCTTAGCATACTAAATAGTTAAGATACTTTTAATTTAATTATAGCTATTATTGTTTTAAGTAATACATTTTAAATTATTATTACAGCTTTCTATTATCTAAATTAGTTTATTACTTATATTTTAACTATATAAGCATGCTCTAATATCTAACTATAAGCTGCTAGGATTAAGATTATTTTAGGAATAATTAGTATAAATATTTAATAAAATAAAATAGATTCTTAAATTAATAAGGTATAAAAACTTCAACTTAACCATAAGATAAAATAAAGTTTGCTTCTAAGTAAAAATAAAATAAACCATTTACAAGCAAGGAACTCTAATATAATTATTTAGTTTTATAATTATTAATTTAATAATTAAGTTCATTTCTTCATAATAAGAGAAACCAAAATTTTATTATTTAAAAGAGCTATTTTAGATAATATTCTAATATCACTCTTAAAAATATATAACTAGTATAATTAAATTAAGAGAGTATTTATAAAAATAATTAAATTATTATGAGATTTTATTTAAACTAAGCTACTAAAGTAACTATACATTAAAAAATATTAAAATAAATTCTTAAACAATTATATAATATAATCTAAATACATTTACTACTATTTTTGTAATAAATAGCTTGTTTCATTAATCATTTTATAAATCTCTAAGAATAAAATAAAATTTTATCTTCTATTTTTTAATATATTTATAAAAAAGAAATAATAGTTTAATATCCCTCACTTTTATATTTATTTATTTAAGATTGAGATTATAAAATATTTTGTAATAAGTTTAAGGAAATTATTATTTATTTTAAATTTCTCTAACAAAGTATCTATTTTTGTTGGAATATTATTTTTTTTATATAGTAAATGAAATCTAAAAAGCAATTATTTATCCAAATGATTTTGATCATTAATGATTCATATTTTCTTATATTAATTATATTATAACTATTTATTTCTTATAATTTAATATTTAATTTCTTATTTAATTAATTTTTTTCATTTAGATAATTTACCAGATGATGTATTAAATATAATAATTCTTCATTAATGTTTATATTTGCATAATTCTAAATTTTACTTTTTAATAATATTACTTTTAAGTTTTCCGTTTTAGGGATTTCCAACCCCGTCAGGAATACAGTAGTTCATGCTCCCTGCTGATAAATATAAAAATTCGGGACGCCCAATTTTAGCAAGATTGGGAACTCGGATTTTTCCAGGTTTTCCCTCCTTTAACTTGCCTTGGTTCCATCCTAATCCTGTATATTGAACCATCTGGGTTGCAATACATTCTTTTCATTCTTGCTTCTTCTTTTGTTGTTCTTTTATCCAATAGTTTCTTTATTTCTATTAGAGTTTCTAACACTTCCGATAAAAATGTCATACGCTTTCACAGCAGAAACATTTCTTTTTTATTTTTAATTATTTTCCTTGATTTGTTTGCTCTTTCTAGGCTTCGATTTCCATTTATATAGCTCCAGTTTCTCTTTACTCTTTCTTAAAAGTTTAAAATTTCTCTTCTACTTTTCGAGTCTGTTATCCAGTTCAGTCTGTTTCTAAAGCTAATTTTAGGATTCGTTAGTCTGACTTTGTGAGATATTCCAAAAGGTGTTAAGATCTCTTTCCTAGGACATAAGTCTTGACTCAATTCCTTCTGCTAGGTTTAGCTTTGCCATCAGCATATCATTGTCCTTCTTCAATCTCTTGACCTCTTCCTGGAGGTTCAGTACCACTTTGATGAGCTACTCCATGCTCATCTGATCTGAAGGGTTGAACTCTGATACCTCCTGGTGGAGAAATGACTTCATCTATTTCATCAGTTTCTCGCTTGAAGTTGGAGTTTCCGTGCGTATATTCTTCAAGGTTGGCTTTCGTTCGTTTTGTAAAATTCCAAGTTGTTAGTTCAGTGTTGGTTAAGGTTGTGATAGAGCAGATTGTTAAGATTATTAAGACTTGGTTTCTTGCTTCCTCCCTTCCTTTTTGGCTTAGGAAGAGGTGATATAGAAGCCTGACTTGAAACTTTCAACCATTTTTTTAATTCTTCTAAATTTTACTCTAAAGGTATAATTATATCTCTTTCTTATAAAAAAGAATAAATAAAAATTTCTTTTATCATTTTCCTATTTAGCTAAGCTTATGTTTTAAATTATATAAATAATAAGCACTTAATCATTTTATCTAAGTTAAAAAGATAAATTTTCTTTCATTAGTTATTAAAATTTTAAAAGATAATAGATTAATTAATTTCTAAAATTAAATCCATATTGCTATATCCTTTATTTTCAAATCTTAATTATGTTTTTATATAATTATTTAGAATTTACTTAGAAATTTTTATTTCTCATTTATTTATTTTTTGGAGACTATAATAGATAAGAAAATTGAAAATACTTAAATTGTTATTTAATTATTTGATTATGAAGCTATAATAATGGACAAAATCTAAAACTTGTTTTGAATATAATTTATCTTAATAAAGAGAATCCAATACATTAAGCTTTTAAAAGATGATAATGGTGTCTATTATATAAACTTAAAGTTTCTTATAGTTCACTTTAATAAAATAGAGATATAATTATTTTTATTTTATTATTTAAAATATATATCTTTATTTTTAATTATTGCTTCATATTAAAAAATTTAACCAATAAAGATAGATTTACATTTTTCTTTTAAATCTACTAAATTATAAACATTTACACAAGTAGGATATAATAAGACCATGAAACTCATCATTATATTTCAACCTTTTTCTCTTAGATTTTTTTAACTTTAAAATTTTGAATGTTGATATAAAATATTAATTTAAAGGATCTAAGCTTTATCATTGCTTTATCTAGCCTATTTATGATTTAGTTTCTAAGATTTTAATTTAAAACTAATTTATCGCTGATAAAGTTAGTTTATATATGTACTTGATTGATGAATCTAATATAAGTTAAAAGAGATTCTTAAGGCTATTAATACTCTTATTAAAATTTATTTTTCTAAGAGATTTTATAAATAAACAGTTACATTAAATCACTTTGAATATTAAATTTTATAAATAAATTATAGATACTTAATCACACTAAGCCAATAATCAATAATTCTACCAATAAGTTTTAAAGTTATATTCCTACTATTAATTTTAATAGCTTCTATATCATTTTATTTAGTATATTTTTATATTGTTCTCATACTATGTAATCATATTCTAATTCATGTTTTAAAAAGGCTATTATTTCATAATTTCTATATATCTTTGAATACCATATGTTCCAAATAATACAAGTTAAGGAAAATTAAGAAATTTCCCCTCAATAAGTCTTTTTTCTTCTTTAATTGTATGAAAGTATTTTTTCTTGATTCCTTGTAAATTTATTTAGACAGGAAATGAATGTGTAAATAAAAGCTCTATTACTAACTATCTTTACATTATTAAATTATAATAATATCTTTATATAATTCACTCTTAATAGTTAAATAATTAACTAGAATATAAGTACCTAATTAAATTTAAGTCTTTAATTTCATAATTAGAATAAAAAACTTATTAAGGCAAATGGGGAAATTATAAACTTAAAGCAAGAATACCCAATATATAAATTAATTACCTAGAAGAGCACCAAAAGAAAGAATTTAAGGGATGAAGCTACTAACTTAAAAAAGTCTTACTATAAATTTTAAAGTCTTATATACATTAAAATATTTCCTTTACTAAGATGCTTTAATTTATATAAGCATAATATTATAAAAGAACATAGATTGAATAATAACACTTAACCACTATAAATTTATATTGGCTTATGTCATTAAATCTAATTGTCTAAAATATTTCATCTAATACTCAGATATTTTAGAATTTTTACTATGAGTCTTAAATATAATTTAGGGAAGATTATCAACAAAAAGCTAGAATATTTCTAAGTATTAAAGACAAATTCAAAATTTTAGCATTAATGAATTTTTATTTAATGAAGTTTGCATTCAAATATTTTCTTTCTTTATTTTAAAATATTTAAATTAAAAATAGCATTCATCCTCTTTAGTTGAGAAAGGAAATTGGAATAATTTATTAATTTTTTTTGATTTAATTTCCCTGGAAAATATTATTAATATAAGCTGAACTCATAAATGGAAATACTTAGCTTAAAAAATAAAAATAATATCCTTTGCAATTAACTATAAAAAATATAGCAAGTTATATCATCAAAATTAAAAAAATTAAGAGTTGTTTAAATAGAAAGTCTTTGACTTATCTACTCTAAAGTGAGAGCTAAAAATCTAATATTACATAAGCTTAAAATTATAAAGAGATTCAACTCATTTTTCATTTAAATTAAGACATTTTAAATACTAGTGATACTTAATCTTTTAACTTTAGATTGACCAACTCTTTATAAAAAGTTGGAAATTAATAATAATAATAATTTTAATTTTAAGCTAAATCTACTATCTATTAAAAAATATTTCATAAAAAAATATCTTAGAAGAAAAAATTAAAGATAAAATCTTTAGTTATTAGAAATCTTAAAAAATTTAGAAATAAATAAGTTCTTTAGAAGAATGTGTCTATTGAAATTTTATTCAGAGGGCTAAAAGAAATTAATATAATATTAAATATAAAAATAAAAATGTAAAATAACCTTCTAAATGTAAGAATAAACTTTAATATTATGAATGAAAAATATTTTAGAAGATTATAATATTGAAAAAATATATGAATAAGCATGCAAAATTTTTCTAAAATTATTTTTGCATAGAGTTAGTAGACATGAAAAAGTTTGCCTAAATTCTAAGCAAAAATAATAAATATAAGATATATAATTCTTAAAAAAAATAATACCATATGACTATTAAGCTAAAATAATCAAATAATAGAAGTTAAAAGGTTATTTGGTAAATCTTTAATATAAAAATTATGGTTATAGGATATAACTTTAAATTAAAATAACTAAAATTAAATTAGAGGCTCTCTATAATTTTAATAGACAAATACTTTAAGAAAAAATTAAAATTTTTCTCTTTCAAACTACTAAATTTAAAAGGATCATATCATATAAATCTTAATATTTTAGACCAACAACCAGTAGATAGAAAATAATAATTTACTTATAGAAACTTAAATTAACTAAATTATTAAATAGAGAAAAGCTAAAATATATCAAACAAATAAATTTTAAATATAAAATTAATATCTTTAATCAATAAATTATTATGAAGAGAAATAGAACTTAAATAAGTTAAAAATTAACTCTAGAAGCTTATCATTATAATGATTTTTTTTCTAATTATAGTAATAATTAATTTGATTTAGAGATTAATAGTAGTTAATTTATCTTTAAGCAATTGTAAAGACTAATAAAATAATTTCTCTTATACTTTATATATTTAATCATTTTATCCTTAATTTACTCTTTAAGTTTCTGGATTTTAATTTATCTAAACTTGGATATTCTAAGAATTTCATTCTTTTTATACCCTTTAAAGATATTAAAAGTCCTCTAATATAAAATAAATTATAAGATTCTCAAACTAAATTAATAAAAGAGAACAACTTTTAAATTCTAAATTAAAATAGCTTTTTTTCTAAATTATTAGTGACTTTAAAATAAAAACATTATACTTTTGATAAAATTATTTAGATTAAATAATTTTAATTATAATCAATTATTTTTAAGTTTAGCTATAATCAAAATATAAATGAGTGCTATTAATAAAATCTTTAATTTTTGTTCAAATAAATATTTTTATAAATCCTATTATTAAGAAAATTTAACTATCTCTCATGTTACTTACAGTGAAATATTTATTATCTGTATGTTTTAAATCTAAGAAAATATTCTTTTAATGTTTCCCATTATTATTAGATTTTTTAGCTAAATATTAATATTTTTATTTACTTTCTACTATTATTATGGTATTTTGAATGTATTCATTAATTTAAATCTCTCATACTTAGCACATGAAGGAAAATAACAAATATAAAATATATTTGAAAGATAAATTTATATGAGTGATATAATCTAGCTTTTGAGGATTATTTTTTATAATTTTTTTTAGGTTCTAAACATAATTAAGTGTATAAGATATTTCTTAATTTGCTACAAGCTTACCTTCTTTTCTTTATAAAAGAGATTATCTTTATCTATTTTTATTAATTTAATGTAAAATCTTAAAAAGATGATTAAATGTGATAAAGAGAATTAAGCATAGAATTTAATTTAATTACTTAGGAAAATTTAGTTTATTTATATTTCCTCAATAACTCTAAAGATTTAAATTAAAATTAGAATAATAAGCAACAAATTTATTGAGTAAAAGATAAAGCCTTTTTAACTTATTATTATAATAAATTAAGTCTAACATTTAATCTCTATCTATGGTAAGCTAGTTTAAATCTTAAATTAGATGCTTAAGAGATCATAAGTTAAATGTCACTTAAAGCTTTTAAATTTTATCTGAAATTAAAAATAATTAGTTAAATATAATTTTCTATGAATATTAATATTTTAATTTTAGTTTATTAAGTATTCATTATTTTCTATATATAAAGAGTTCATTAATTAGTTGCTGATGCTATCCTTTTATCTTAAAACCCAAGTTTATTTCTTTTACTTTTTCTTTTAATAATTTTTTTAAAGAAAAATTTTATTAAATGCGGTATCTTAGATTCAGTCTAATTTTCTATGAGCTATAAAAAATTCAGATTTTTTAACCAAAGAAAAAAAAAGGAAATTAAAAAAATGTTGAATTTGTAAAATATAGCTAGATATTTCTAGGGTATTTAAGTTTTTATTAGTATTATAAGAATTAACTTAATTATAATTATTTAAACATAAAGAAATAGCATACACAAATTTAAAAATAATTATTGCTAATTTAAACAATCTGAAAATAATAACTTCAGTCTGAATTATGCTAAGATTATTTTTTATTTTATTAGTTAATATTTTAATTCTAAAAATGACACTATCCTTAGAAGTTTCTACGTTTTTAACATTTGCTATTTGTTCATTTGATTTAATAAAAAGATATAATAATTTATCTCATCATTTAAAATGTTTTTAGAGATATTTTTCTTTAATTTTTAGTCTATTAAAATGTTATTTTTATCTTTTAGTTAAATTTAGGAATTATTATGATATTGCTCTTTTGAGATTAAACATTTTGATAGAAAGAGATGTAAAAAATAACTCTAAATTAAAATAAAATTCTTCCTTTTCAATCTAATTTGATCACCTTTCTTTTTTCTTTATCAGTTACAAACATGATAGATTATATTATGAATCTGATATTTGATCATATAACTAAAGACAATATGTATTAGATTGTTAACCTTGCTTAAATAAAAGAATTGCTTACTAAAATTTTTTAAATAAGAGCTACTTTTAATGCAAAAGTATTAAGTATCTAATCATAAAAATTTGGCTATCAATTTCATAAACCTAAGTTTGAAGCATGCTATAATAAAAATTTTAAAGTTCATATATCTATTTTTCAATAAAGTAAATTAAATTGGATAGATTAGAAATTTATTCTTTATAGTATAATTAATTGATTTATCTAGATACCATTCAATTAGAATTAAGTTGCAAAAGTTTATTTAAACTAACTTAAACTTAAATTTTATAATGATATCCATAATTAGTATGCTAGAGATGATACACGCAAGTTATAATTTTAATAATTATTTTGATTATTAAACTCAGCATTTTAGTTAAATAATTTAAAGTGACTAGTTAATAAGAATTATTGCTTATTTCATCTAAAATTAAAGATAGAAGTTTAGAAAACTTTATTTACATACTTCTGTCTGTTTTTTCTATAATTTAATTTTTTAGTTTATCTATATTTAAGATAATGAAGCTATCACTAGTTATCACAAAAACACATTTATTTAAAAAAATATTGAAAGATAATGAATTGGAAACTTATTCTTTGCATTTATTAATTATTTTATTAATAAAATAGATAAATTAAAATTTTAATTATTCTCATAACTAAAGCAAAAGTGATTATTATAAAAAGTTAAAAGTTTAAGTTTTAAAATTAGAGAGCTCAGTTTAGTTTATTTTAAGTATAATAGAAATTTCTTGAATATTCTATCTTTATTAATTAAGAGTATTAAGCATTTACTAGAAATTATCCCTAAATAAGCAGAGATACAATTTAGAAAATTATTAAGATTCATATTAATTTTCTATTTTTACATTTAATAGAATAAATAACAAAGGCTATTTTATTTATTCCCTTGAAATTATAGTTAAAAATATTGTTAAAAAAGTAAATATTATTAGAGAATTACTGATTTACCAAGAGATATCAATGCCTAGAAATTATTTCTATTAAAGAGTATTTATTAGTAGTTCAAAAACATAAAGCATTAGATATAAGAAAATTAATATAGCTAGCCAATAAAAATGAAATAAAGCATATTTAAGCAAATTTATTTGAATATTTGTAAATTAAATAGATGCTATGCTAGTTTATTAGCTTTATATTTGTATTTAAATACCTGAAAAATTTAAAGTTTTGCTTGTAAAATTAAATTCTATTATATTCAGAATTTATTTACTATGTTTTTAGTTTTTTATTAATTTAAGGGCATATTGAACAAAATAAATTTAAAGGTTGAAGCTATATTTTAAAAAATTTTAAAGTGATTGTTTAAATAACCTTGTTTAAGATCATTATATTTATCTATGTTAAGCATATCAACTGAAACTTATTTCAAATTGCTTAAAAGCTAACTTAAGAATCAAGATTATGATAGAATCCTTTTTCTGGAAATGTTTTCTTTAAAAAAAGATTTGAATGATTATGTTTATAAATATTCCTATTAAGAGTTATAAATAGAGGTATAATCTTTAATTATTAGCTTAGTTTATTGTTCTTTTATTTTTTATATAGCTTTAGAGTTAAATAGCAGTTTACTCATTAATATTTTTCTATTCTTACATCAGTTACTTTTCAATAGATAATTCAATCAGCTTATATCTAGAATAAGTTAGTTAGATAGAAAATATCCAAATAATAATTTAATTTAGTGAAACTCTAAAAATAAAGAAATATTAGACTATGCTTAATCAAATAGTTGTCCTTTTAATTAAAGTGCTAAAGATCCCTAATTTAAAAAAGATAAAAAAGCTATTTTGCAAGTTATGTTTAGAAATCATAAGCTAAAAATAAAAATTAATAGTTAAATTTTAGTGCAAAGCTTCTAAATTTAAATGCTAGCATTCAGAGGGGATAAAGTTTAAATAAGATTAAAGAAGTAAGGAATTAATTATTCTACACTTTAATAATTTTCCAGAAGATTTTTTAACGTCTGAATTAAAATAACTAGAATATTAGCTAAATTTTATAATTCAAATTCATTAGAAATTTTTTTAATAGTTAGGCCCAATTTCATATTTAAGACTTCATACATATTTAAGAATAAAATAAAGATTTAATGTCTACTTATGATATCAGGGAATAGAGTATCTAATAAAAAATATGTGCGTTTGCACAATTAAAAAAATTACATTATAGAGATATAAACGGAAGAGATAGTAAAATTAAATTAGATACAATTAATTTCAAAGCTGTATACTTTTTAATTTATTAATTAAAAAAATTTACAAGGTATTAATGCTTAATTTAAGGCTATAAAGTAGTTATTGTACTATCTGTAAGCAAGTTTAAATTTTATTTTTTAAGCTTAAATTCGGAAATATTTTCTCAAAGGCAAAATATTTAATTTTATATAGATTTAGCATTCATTTAAGGATTCATTTGGCCTGGTGATTTGATAAATTAATTAATTTAAAATAAAGGCTATAGGTGCTATATGAAACTAAAACCTTTTTATTTGTATTTAACTTAATAAACTTTAAATCTTAATAAACCAAAGAGAGTTTTTTATATATATAACATCAACTTAATATTTAAAGCTCTAATTGTTTAATAATTAAGATAATAAAGTTCTACTTTTGCGATCATTTTATCATTTTATTAGGAATAAAGACACACTATATTTTAACTTTGGGAGATTTATTGATTTATCTATTTAGCAAGATAAAAAATAAGTGGAATTTGTATTTAAGTTTATTTAAGATAAGCAGATTATATTATAATTTAAGTTATATCATTTGATTTATTATCAACGAAAGACTAGAAGCATTTTAAATTAAATGAAACTATTATTTAAATTAGAATTATCTAATTAAAGCTTTAATTCAACTATTTCATTGTTTTTTATAATGGCTACCTTGGCAAAATAATACCTGCCGTTTGCTTTAATATTTATTGCTAATATCCTGCAAGGATAATCCTAGGATTTTATTGAACTCACTAACTTTTATTAGAATCATAAAACTAAAGATTTTAAATCTTTTCAGGAATATGGAATTGACACTCAATAAAGTTAATAATCTTTTTCATTAACATTTTGACTTTATCATCCTTGCATAGTATATAATGAATTATATTTAATCTTATTTTACTAATACAGATAAGATAAGGCTTTATAAATTAACATAAACATAATCTAACATTAGAATGAGGAATTGTTTCTTAAATTTATTACATTTAACCACACTTATGGAAAAGTGGATTATAGTTTGGGGAAATCCTGCAACAAATGAAATTTTGTGGGTATAAAATATTGAGAATCGCTATTATAAGAAGGTTAGCTGAAGATTTGCAGTACTAATTTTTAGGTTTAAGGGTTTGATTGAAGTTGTAATGATTCCTAAATTTTAGATGAATATTTTTTTAAATACTTCGAAAATTCTGACTATATTTATATATTAAATTATTAAGGGTATGATGGCATTACTTTTTAGATTTAACTTTTATAGACTTTATTTTGAACTAGCAATTCATAATATATAGATTATTAATTTACAGAAGCTCTTTAAAGAATTCCTTGCTTATAATTCTGTGGGAGTTATTGTATTGGACCTGAAATTACTGACTGTTAAAATTTTCAGTTTTATAACTTAGCTGATTAAAGCATTTCCTTTTTATCTACTTAAGGTAAATTAAAGCAGCAAGCAATATTAAAGGATAAAGACAATTAAAATATTTTGGATTATTCCTTAAATTCTTTTAGTTTCACTACTTGAATTAAAAATGATTGCATTAATCAAGAACTTCAAGTAATATGATAATTAGACTCTTAATTCTTATGTTATAAAGCAACTTAAATATAATCATATTAGCATAAATTTAAAATTTTATGAAATCCAGATACAGATTTTTCAAATGCAATTACTATTGTCGAACAAAGTTCATTAGTAAATTGTTCAAACTGAATTTTCATAGGTTTTACAAGTTAATTACAAGACTAAATAAATTAAATTATTATTATATCTCCTAATGATTAAATTAGCATTTTGCAACAAGTTTCATGAACTATTACAATATCATCTAGCTCTTATTTTATTTTAGGAGGAGAAAATTAAGATCAATTTGAAGGATTAATTTTATAGCCAAGATTCTATCTATTCAATACTTTTCTAAATGAGAATGACTTT
Source organism: Loxodes magnus (assembly GCA_946699065.1). Taxonomy (NCBI): domain Eukaryota; phylum Ciliophora; class Karyorelictea; order Loxodida; family Loxodidae; genus Loxodes; species Loxodes magnus. Next base: position 64,083 of record CAMPDV010002169.1, read on the forward strand.
ATCTAAATAGCTAATTCATAAACCCCTTGTTTACTTGAAACTAGTTATGATTCTTGCATCTCACCTGAAGTTTAGTATAGCTAAACTAAAATAAAATTCTTAGAACTAACTGAATATTCTTTAGTGGCTTAATATTCATCTAATATTTAAGATAAATCTTTTGATAATTATGGATATAATCCTTTACTTTATTCTTCAAAAATTTGATCTATTAGCTTTTGGCTTTATAATTTAGGAACTACAATTTAAGAAGAAAATTTAGTTTAAATAGGGAGTTTATACTAATTAGCACTACAATACGATTAACTCTCAAATACCCAGAATATTATTTTTTATTATAATGGACAAATAACTTTAAATCAAAATATTAGGATAAGTATCGATAAATGATTCTTCCTATAGCTAACCTTAAATTCAAAATTATAAACTATAGCCATTTACTATACTGATTAAATAAAACCTTAAACACTAAATTGTAAATAGTAAATATCTTAATATAGTTTAGTTTCATTTTATTATACTTAGATAATATCATTTACTTAAACTCCTATTTTTAGTGGATTTATAATATAACCAAGATTTTATACCTACAATTAAGAAATAACATAAGATGATTGAATACAACTAATTAGCTTAGAAAATCCATGTGCTTTATTTAGCTAATTTGTATGTAGTTCTCCTGATATATATGATGATTAGCATTATCATTTTATAAGTTTTACTCAGAAATTAATAGAAACTTTCATAGATGATTAATAAGAGGCTAGTTAGTACACATTTTCTAGTTTAGGCTATGATCCTTTAAAATATTCATCTTAGTAGTATAGTTTATCACTATGATTCTAAAATACAGAATAATTAACAAATTTAAAAGATATAAGATAAAGGAACTTATAAACCTATAAATAAAGAATAGTCTGTTAAATAATTTCATTATATAAGGAATCTATTATAGTAGCCATACAAGCAATAGATTCTTAATATTCAAATGTTTACGTATACTTAACTGCTCTAAAATAAAATGAATAATAAATACACTAAATAGAAAATATGAAGTGATATTTGCTAACTATAAGCTTAAAAAATTAAGAAGTTAGCATTTAATTATAGTAATTTAGAAATTTACCAGAAGGAATTTATTAGATAATTTGAACTTATTTAATTTGATAAATAAAGCAAAATAATATTAGGAGCTATTTAAAAAGAAGATAACTTCATAGGAAATATTTATGATTTTAGATTTTATATTCTTGATACATTTGTAACAGAAACAGATTTTTAAACAATATTCAATAATAATGATTGTGAGTTAAATTGCCAATGAAGTACATGTAAAGGTCCAAGTATGAATAGTTGCATTGAATGTAATTAAACTTGTAAGGATTGTTTAGCTGATGATATTAATAACTGTACTAGTTGTTATGAGGGATATTTATATTAAAGCAATTCTTATATTTGTAAACTTTGCTCAGACTTAATTTAGAGTTGTAAAATTTGTTTTTATAACTAGTAAGTTCCTATTTGTAAATAATGTGTAGAAGGAAATTTTTTAAATGAATAATAAAATTAATGCTAAACTTGTCAAAATACTATTGAAAATTGTAATAGCTGCACTTAAAGTAATACTGCAGTTACTTGCATTTCTTGCGAATAAAATTACTTACTATTATATAACAAATGCTTTTATTGCAATTTAACTAACTGTTAATTGTGTGATAATACTTTAACTAAATGCATATAATGTAAAGATGGATTTTTTATTAACTAAAACTAAAATTGTGAATCTTGCTAATAAATAGATTAAAATTGTATTAAATGCTAAGACTAAATTGAATGTTAGCAATGTAAAGTTCCATATAAACTATCAGAAAATTAATGCTTACTAGATTGCTAAAATTATTAATAAGATTCTAACTAAGACTTAATATGTGAAAACTGTACCAAAATTATTCCTTTTTGTGATGAATGTAATGAGAAAGGAGATTAATGCTTTAAGTGCTAGGATGGATTTATAAATAAGGAAGGTTAATGTATCAAATGTAGCGATGAAGTTTAAAATTGTGCTATTTGTGATAATAGTAAATGCATTTAGTGCAATCAAAACTTTCTATTATTGGAGGGGAAATGTGTTGAAATCTGTCCTTTCGAAAGCTACGTTCAGAAAAATTGGGAATGTAAATAATGTGATTAGATTTTTGAAAATTGTGAGAAATGTGGTATAGAAGAATGCACATAATGCAAATAAGGATTTTTATTTACTGAGTAGTGTCCAAGTTGTAGTGAGATAGAAAATTGCTTAAAATGTAAACAAAATCAAGTTTTAAACAAAACTTGTGTATAAGAATGTGATTTAAATAATGAGACTTGTGAAGAATGTGAATAAGGATTTAAATTAGAAAATGGAAAGTGCAATGATAAAACAAAAAATAATAACGAAGAAACTCAAAAGGAAAAACATGAAAATGAATTAAATATTTAAGAAAATTATAGTAAAATTCCTAAGAATATAAATGACTTGAATTTAACATAATAATAAGAAACTTTTATAAAATCATTATAAAGTACTAGTTTAATAGTATCTTCTATAACTGCTGCAGCAGGATATTCTACTTTAGTTGCAAGTTAAGGATCCTCAGATTGCTGCTAATAATTTTGGGTTGCTTAATGCTTAGATGAAATGATAAAAATAACAGGTTTCATATCAGTAATGATGCCTAATGTTTTATAAGCTCTTTATTTAGTAACTAAAGATTTGAAATAGATAATAATAGATTTGCTTGGAGTTAGCCTGGATTCTAAAATAGAGTCTTAAGGAAAAATATGATATAACTTATAAATCTAAAGCATTAATTCCTCTACCTTTATTTCAAATGGAATTAGTGAACTTTTCGATGTTTGTATATGCTTTGTTATATTTTTCGTAGTTTGATAATTAAGAAATTTGGATAATAAATTAGGAAATTATATGAACAGAATGTATGAAAATTATAGATATTCAGCACTTATAAGAACAGGTATGAATGTATCTTTAGGGTTAATGATTTCTATTTTATTATAGATTAGATTTTCAAGTCTAGAAAATTTATACGTTACTATGAATACTTTTATCTCATATTTCTTTTTAGTAAGTTATAATATACAGATTCTAATGATAGCTTTCTGTTATGTAGTATTCATTTAGATAAAGAAATATAAATAGGCTACACTAGCAATATTTAAGGATTAAGATACTAATGAAGAGTTAATAATAACAAAGAGGTAAATAGAATAAAGATTCAACAGTTTATTTTGTGAGCTTAAAGAAAATAATAAACCTGGAGCTTTATATTTCTATGCTATTTTTCTTATGAGAAGAGTAGTAGTTGTATTAATCATGATTATAGGTTAAGAATATCCAGAACTTTAAATATCAATGACTTCATTTTTATAGTTCATGTGAATTTCCTATTTGATAAAATTTAAACCTTTGAAGCATTCTTTAATATTCGTGGTTAATCTTATCAACGAAATATGGATTTTTATTTTGCTTCTCTAGTTTTCATTTTACATCCATCCATTTAGTAGTAAAATAGAAGATTTTGCCTTTTTCATTGTAGTAGTAACTATGCTTATATTACTGTTTAATTATCTTATTGCTTTAGCTCTGATTATTTATAACCTTTTCAAGTAGTGAAGATAAAAAGGCGAGCAAACCAAAGTTTAGGATTTCTAAGATAAGAAAGATCAAAGCACTACATAAATCGATGTTCATAATATTCCTACCTCAAGAATAAAAAAAGAAGAAAAGAGACATAGCCATCATAATGAGTCAGTTTCTAGAGAGTAAAATAATTAAACTTAAATCTAGGAAATACAAAGTGATAATATTTTTTGGAGAAAGAGAGAGAAAGATTTAGAGAAATGAAAAATTATATCATATATTTTAACTTAATCTGATTAGATATAAAGTTAGCAATATTTTAAGTTTTTTATTATCTCTCAAAGTATGAAAAATAAAATTGCTATTTTAGTAAATCAAATTTAATTTAAAATTTATTATAATTGCTTAGATACTTTCCTTAGGCTATAAGCAAAAGTTAATAACCAAGCTAATTAAATTTTAAATAATTAATTACAATGGCAAAATAAGAATTGTTATAACTCTAAGCCCTTTAATCCGTTTATTTGTTTTTAAGTATTTTATTCTAAGTTAACCTTTTTAAATTTATTTTCCTATTTTTAATTTATAAGATAGCCTAATAATGATATAGTTAAAACACAATGTACCATTTCCTTAAAACAAACCCTTATTGAAAATAAACGATTTTATAAATGAGTCTAATAATTAATTATATAAACTTAAAGAGATTCTTAAAGATAAATAATCCTCTTATAAAAGTATATTTACAGAATAGACTTTTTTAATAATCAGTTACATAAAGCCACTTTAGTTTATAAGCTTAATAAATAAAATTCAGATACTTAATCACGCTTAGCCAATAAATAATAATTCTACCAATTAATTATAAAATGTATTACTACTATAAAATTTCATATCTTAGAGATACTTTTGCTATAAACTCAAATTTATAAGCTTTTAGGATTTTTTATATGCTAACAAATATTCTGCGAAAAAATAAGGCTCCCAGTTGAATTTACTTTATTTCGGAATAATAACTATTTTTTAAGAGTTCTAAAGCTTTTTTGGTGGATCTTCTGTTGATTTATTTACTTTTTTATCTTCTCAGCTATTTCAAATAATTCCATAATATTCTAAATTTTTTTTAATTAGAAATTTGCTGCTTTTAAAATGTGAACAATAATCAGCTATAGAGCGATATGACTACTAAATTTGATTATATGCTTATGAAATAACTATTCATATTTTTTAATTTTAAATATAAACACTACTATCACAAAGCCAGTTTAATAAAAGCTTTAAGTCAAAAAAAATTTATTATGCATTAGCCTTATATTAGATAGTAGGTATATCAGAAAGAACTTTAAAAAATAAATTCTAAATGAGAATGCCTACATTAAAAGTTATAATTTTATATCTTTCAGTTTAAACTGATTGGATTGATGTGCTTTAAAGTCTTAAATTTTGCTATAAAATAATTATAATTTATTTTAAATTACGCTTCATTGTTATCTGGTAGCATTTGAAATGAAAGAATTATAAAGCTTTATAATTTTTATTTTATTCAGGTATATAAATAATTTTATACTCTATATCATAATTTAAGTAAATTTAGCTAATAAAACAAAGCTTATTTTTCTCTATTTGATGAGTTAAAAAATAATCAACTGAACTCTGAGTCTTCTATGCTTTTTTATTATATGATTTCTATTTGATCCGTTAATAGAGGTATGAAATTTTTTTCTTTAACTAAGCAATGATATGCATATTCATAAGCTTTTAATAGATTAATTATCTTAAAAGTATAAAATATTCTAGTGAATAATTATTAAAAATACTGTATAGAAGTTTTATAATTCCAAATGCTTCAAGCTTTTTATTTCTTTACTTTAAACGATGAACTCTTAATATTAATTTAAAATTTGGTTTTTTTGGAAGGGATTTTAGTTAAAAGAATAAATAACAACATTTTCAAACTTTATAAATCTCTACATCATATCATTTTGGATCTTAGACTAAATCTAAGAAATAAAAGGAAAAGCTAGAACTGTAAAATCAGATAAACGCAATTCGAATATTATAACAAAATTGCATAAATACTATTCAATTAATTTATCATCTAAAACTAATTTTAAACAGTGTAAGTCAACTAAATGATTTAGAATATTAAAGAAGAAATCTCAATTTCTAGAGATATAATTTTAACTATTAATAAAAAAGCTAAGTTAAATAAAACTAAATAGTAAATTTCATAATTTAAAATATAATAAAGACTAATAGACTAAAAATTTATTGTAAAGTATTTAGGAATTAAATAAAATTTATTATTTATAAAACAAACTAAAAAATCTAAAAATAAAAAAAGTATAATTGTAAATGAATAAAGAAAGAAATTTTATTAGGGAACATTGTTTTAAATACTAATATCTTTATAATAAAGCTTTCTTTATTTTATTTCAAATAATTAATTTTAAGAATAAAAGAAAATATTAAAATTTAATATCAAAATGAAAATAAGAAGATAAAGCTAAGCAGTATGAATAAAAGAGTTAAGGTAGACCTTGAGATAAAAGAATTTACAAAAAATAATAATTTTATAAAATTTAAGTCTTAATAGTTAATGAAATAAGTATTTGGTTATTTATAGATGAAAACAATTTAAATTGTTTATTTAAATAAATCATAACAAAATTTCCTAAACTAAGAGATTATAATATCTAAAGAATAAATATGAATATGAAAAACACTAAGAAAATACATAAATACAAATATAAAGGATAAGTCTGAAGTTTTATTGATAATTGTAAGCTATTAATGATTGTATCTATTTTTACAATATAGTCATCTTAACTATTTTAAAATAAACCTAGTTTTAAGTAAATTATGAGAAAAAACTGAGAAAAAAGGTATAACTAAAATGAGATTTTATATCTAAATGAAATTTAAAGATTTTTAAGTATAATTATACATAATTTATATACTTATTAAATTTTTTTCTTTAAGTTCTTTAGAGTTGCTAATAAATATTTATGCATGAAACACAAAAATAAAATTATTAAAATTAAGTTTAATACCTAATTATAAAATTTCTAGTCTTAAAAGCTCTCTCACTTTTCTATTTTATTTTAATTATTTTAAATTTTTATGAATTGAATAATTAATTCCAAAAATAAAATTAGATATACAGTTAAATTAAGCTTAATTATTTTATATGGCTAAGTAATTCAAAAACTTAATAAAAAAATTATTTTTATAATAGAAGAAAGTTAAAATTTTTTAAACGTATCAACCCAAATGAAATAATAGGGAAAAAATAGAAGATAGGAACTATAATAATTTTTACTGAGAGATTATTAATTAACTTATAAATAAAATTAGAAAGTATGTCCTATCATTTCTTAATAACTAGTATAATCTTAATTTAGATAAACATTTTATAATAGAATAAATTTATAATGTAGAAATTTTATAAAGTATGAAGCATTTTGAATAATTTCAATATAAATAATCTTCTAGTTTATAGAAGCTCGCTTAAGATTTGATTTTCATATTTTGTATAATGTCATCAAATTAATAAAGAAGTTAGCTTTGAAATTCTGTTAATCATATCATTTTTTTGATCTGATATCTGATAATTTTAAAAGAAATATATAAAACTTTTTATTTATTGCTAATAAGTCTAAAAGATGCATCTATTAAGTTTTTTATATTTTGCTCTTCTTTTTTTTTGCAATTAATTATGATTCTAACCCTTCCTAGTTAACTACTAAAATTTAAAATATTAAGTCTTGCAAGCATAAACAATTATAAAATTTTTATTTTTATTTTTATTTAACTTTCTAAATTTAATGTCTAAAGATAGAGTGTAATATTATGAAAAAACTTCTTACTAGCTTCCTTAAATTATGAAAATTGATATATAAAACTAATTTATATAGTTATCAATTATTTTTTTATAATTGTTTTTAAAAACTTTTATCTTATACTTTCATTAGCTTAATTACAATTATTTATTTTATTTTTATTATTATTGTTATTTAGTCTAGCCTATATGAGTAGACTATATAACTATTTAATACTAGACCTCTGATTTATTATTTAGATAATTCTTTATTATATTACATTAATGCAATTATTAAAAGAAGTAGTGAGGAAATTTAAATTAAAAATCGAGAAGCTGATAAAGTGGGGAAATTTCTAAAGCAAATTTATTAGAATGGCAATTATTTTCAAAAAACGATGATATGCTATATAATTATAATTGCTTAAATAACTTATTAAAGTTAAAGAGGCTATAATAATAATATATAAGATAAAGTTATGATTACTTATTTTAGTCTAATAAATGTGTTATAAGCTATATCATTTACTAAATTAATAAAATAACAATTATAATTTCCTTTTATATTATAACTATTATTTATACCAAAGCTTTTCTATCTTATAAAAGTATCTGCTTATTTAATAAATATTTTTATATTCCTTGTTAAAAGTAAGAATTGAAGTTTCTATTTTAACAATGATAAGGATATACAGAGATAAAAAATTAAAAAAGTGTAATAGTTTAAAATAAATAAGTATCATAAATACTAAAATAGATTATTATCTAAAATTTAAAATTATGCTAATAATTATTCTTTATTAATATCCAGAATACTTTTTTTTAACATTTATAAACATTATATCAGTGATGATCCTAATGAAAGGTGGTATCACTTTAATTAATTATAATTATTATTATTATCTTATTTTAAGATAATTAAAAAATAATAATTTAAACAAGCAGCTTATAGCTTTTTCTAATTTACAAAGTTAAATTATGGTGTTAAACCCTAAAAAATAAAGAAAGCTTATATAATAAGAGATAAATTGAAAATAGAATTAAGAATCTAAAATTAGCTATAATGTATAATATTTGATATATTTATTATTTATCAAAGTCTATATATTTTTAATAACAATATTTTAAATTATAAGAGAATTATTGGCTAATTTATTGATATTAAAGGCTAGTTTCAGATTAAATTATCACTATCAATTTATTCTTAATTATAGATATGAAAAAATAAAAGCAATGATAATATAAATATAATAAAAATAAAATAATAGTGAAATTCTGCTTAAATTATCTATATTTATAATATATATAAATAAATTAGAATTATATTTCTTAATAAATCTATTTAAATTTCTATTATCAAATTTAATAGTTAAAGATTATTAATTCTAAATATAACTTTATATTTCTTGAAGTTGGTATTTTTAACTATATTTATATAACTAATTTTAAGCTTTATACTAGAATATATTAGCTCAAATCTTTAGGTATAAGCTAATAGTAATTATTATTATAATTCTTCTATCATTTGCTATATTTTTTAAATATATCCCTAATCTCTTAAATAAACAATTAAAAAGGGTTTTAATAGTATTTTATTCGTCTTTTTTAAAATATCAAAGCTTAGGAAGTATATTGATTTACATTTTATCTTAAAAAGGCTATCTAAAAGAGTTTAGAAGATAAAGCAATAGCTGTTTAAAACTTTTAATTTTCTATTAAATAATTCTTAAAAAGATATATGGGTTTTGTTCACAACAAATCTTTTAGTTAATTGAAGATTAAAATTCTTAGTTGAACTTATTAGTTAATAACTTTTTCTATTTGATGGTATTAATTAAATTTATGAAGAGGAAAAAAAAATTTCTTGATTGAATAAAATAATAGAGTTATGTTCTTGTTTAGGTTAAATTAAAAGAATAGTAAAGTAATTAGTAATGATGAATATTATTAATAAATTTCTTTACATCAATTTTGCAAGCAAACATTTATTTATAAAAGTATTTATCTCTTATAAAATAAATTTAATTTACAAAATAAAATAGATTTAATAAAGCTAATAATAGTCAAAATGATAAATATAATAAACTTAAAAATAAATTAACTTTCTTATCTTAATAACTTTAATTTTAGAAATTTATATTCAATTATTAAAACTCATTTATATCAATCAAGAATTTATAGCTTTATTTAAAATTTATTAAATCTTAATTAATCTTAAGAATGAACATCAATCCTAGTAAAAGCAAAATATTTTATTTTTAATTATCTTTGAAATATAAATTGAATAGCCAAGAAATTTATAATTAGAGATATAATTTAATTTATAAGAATTTTAGAGCTTTTTTATTCATATAATATTTTATTAATTATCTAATAGCTTTTAGGAGAGATAAATTAAACAATTGTATAATCTTAAGCATAGTTATACTTGTAATATTTTTGTTGTTACTAAGAAATTAATATTTTCTATTTTTATATTTATAATATGCTTTTTATAATTTACTTAAAATCTATTTAATTTTAAAAGTGTTCATCTAATTGTAAGGTATAAATAAGTATTAATTTATTTTCTGAAAATTATTATATAAGCATTAGACTTAACATTAATTCTTATAATTTAAACTATTGATATTCATACTCATACATTCTTAAGCTATTATATTCTCTAAATTAGGAAATTAATTCTTTCGTTATTTTTAAAAGACCAAGTTAAATTTTTTTAAAGCTATAAATAGAGAAATATATTTATTCTTTCATTTCATTAACAAATTTTGCTAAAATTTAATTAAATTATATTTCCCAATTTTTGTGCCTTTTTATCAAGTTCAGCCTTAGTTTACTTATACAGCCTTTCTTCATTTATCTTTTAATTTTGGTATTAAATTAAAAATGTAATTTATCCTTAAAGGTAATTGTTAGAAGGTGGTAATGGTTAGATTTTTACTAAAAGAATCTTTTATAAGGATAAAATATTTTAAATAAAGATATTTTCTCTTAATACATTTGTTGTTCTACTTTTATTTAGATCCTTATTACTCCCAAATGATTATTTATTTCCTGATTTTAAGTCTGATTCTAAACTATGAAATTTATTGTTTATGCTAGCTTAATTTAGTTCCTTCTAAAAATGATATAAAGCAATTTCTCTTTTATTTTTATTTTAATTCTCATATTCTTAATCTTTTTCCTATACTATAGTAGATTAAATCCCAGTTATATATTAAATTATTTATCTTTTGCTATTTCTTAATCTTATTTCACAGCTTTTGCTTTGTCTTTTAAGTTTCGACTGAATTATAGATGCAAATTTATATTACATGAAATTATATAGAGCTTTGCTACTGAGTCTTTCAACAAGATCTATACATGATAGCAGAATTAAAATTTCTAAGCATTTGATCATTGTTTAAAGTATAGAAATATAACTTAAAAACATTTAGAGAGATATAAACAAGCTTCTGTATGAGAAATGCTCATTACTCTTCTTTAGGAAGGTTTATAGTTGAAAAGCTATGTAATATTAAAATTTTTAAGAATATAATTTTTTAGAGAAAAGAAGACATCTTATAATCTCATTAATGAAATTACATCTTAAAGGATAGAAAACAAAAGCGCTCATTTTGCTATTTTTGTATTAGTTAAATAGCAAGCTTGCTTTATTTATTAGCTAAATTTATTTATAATTTACTATTTTCTATTCAATTATATAGCTACTTTAAGCAAAAATATCCTATTTAAGTCTATAAAATCTAACTTATAGCAGTATCATATGATAATAAAGTTTATTAGGATCATTGTAGAATATTTTGTAGCAGTTAATCATTAAAAAGTGTAGTTTAAAATTGGAAGTTTAATAGGTAGAGATTTCGAATTTTAATGCAGAAATAATCTTCTTAGCTGTAAAAATTTATCTTTACTAGATTCATTTCTATCAATCAAATATAAAATCAAAGATCCAATGTATAATTTTCATTAAATTTTAAATCAAAGTTATTATTAGAAAAGCTTAGCTTTAAAGTTAATCATTTAACAGAAGATCCACCACCAGAATTTTTGGAGAATTGCCAAATTAGAATACTTTCAACTCAAACATAAAGAAAACCATCTGATATTGCTTTAGTTGTTTCACAAATACTTACTAAGTTTAGTTTATATAAATGTAAAAATTTTATAAATTTAGGTTAAAAAGAAAAAGAATAAAGCTCTCCTATTAAACTGAATTATTTGGTTAAAATAACTCAAAGATATTGAAATTTCATAGCAAGAATAGAATTTTAAAAGTTATTGATAGAAATATTATTTGTTTGCTTAGATAGATTAAATATCTTAAATTTATATATAAAGCTTAATATCTAAAGTGGTTTTATGAAACTGTTTATAATTAAAGTCTATTCTATTAAAAGACTTTATAATAGGATTATTTTATTCTTTAAGAATCTCTTTCATTATATATAATTAAATATTAGATTCAGTAATAAAATGATTTAATTATATTTATGATTATTAAGCTATTATTTTAATAAATTAGACTTTGTATCTATTAATATTATCAACTTTTAACTAGTTAATAAGATAATATTTTAGAAAATAAATTTTATAAAGGTTATCTTAAAATATTAAGCTCCTTTATATAAACTGAAAAGATTAATTATTAAGAGCTTGGCTATTATAATTTACTTAATGACTATCCATGACTTTCTTAAGTTCTTAAATTTAATTTTTTTATTTTTACTTATAACCAAATGAAATTATCTAAAGATCA
>CAMPDV010002170.1:0-75963 GCA_946699065.1 Loxodes magnus
TTAAAGTAAGAAAAGAAGGTAGATTTTCAACTAAAAGGAGTATGCTTTGAGAAGTAATAAGTATTTAGAAAAGTGAAGAAGTAAAGTAAGAAAAGAAGGTAGAGTTTCAGATTAAAGGAGTGTGATTTGAGAAGTAATAAGTATTTAGAAAAGTGAAGAAGTAAAGTAAGAAAAGAAGATAGAGTTTCAGTTTAAAGGAGTATGATTTGAGAAGTAATAAGTATTTAGAAAAGTGAAGAAGTAAAGTAAGAAAAGAAGGTAGATTTTCAACTAAAAGGAGTATGCTTTGAGAAGTAATAAGTATTTAGAAAAGTGAAGAAGTAAAGTAAGAAAAGAAGGTAGATTTTCAACTAAAAGGAGTATGATTTGAGAAGTAATAAGTATTTAGAAAAGCGAAGAAGTTAAGTATGAAAAGAAGGTAGAGTTTCAGTTTAAAGGAGTATGCTTTGAGAAGTAATAAGTATTTAGAAAAGTGAATAAGTAAAGTAAGAAAAGAAGGTAGAGTTTCAGTCTAAAAGGAGTATGCTTTGAGAAGTAATAAGTTTTAGAAAAGTGAAGAAGTTAAGTTAGAAAAGAAGGTAGAGTTTCAGTTTAAAGGAGTATGATTTGAGAAGTAATAAGTTTTAGAAAAGTGAAGAAGTAAAGTATGAAAAGAAGGTAGAGTTTCAGTCTAAAAGGAGTATGCTTTGAGAAGTAATAAGTATTAGAAAAGTGAAGAAGTAAAGTAAGAAAAGAAGGTAGATTTTCAACTAAAAGGAGTATGCTTTGAGAAGTAATAAGTATTTAGAAAAGTGAAGAAGTAAAGTAAGAAAAGAAGGTAGAGTTTCAGATTAAAGGAGTGTGATTTGAGAAGTAATAAGTATTTAGAAAAGTGAAGAAGTAAAGTAAGAAAAGAAGATAGAGTTTCAACTAAAAGGAGTATGATTTGAGAAGTAATAAGTATTTAGAAAAGTGAAGAAGTAAAGTATGAAAAGAAGGTAGAGTTTCAGTTTAAAGGAGTGTGATTTGAGAAGTAATAAGTATTTAGAAAAGTGAAGAAGTAAAGTAAGAAAAGAAGATAGAGTTTCAGTTTAAAGGAGTATGATTTGAGAAGTAATAAGTATTTAGAAAAGTGAAGAAGTAAATTAGGAAAAGAAGGTAGAGTTTCAGTTTAAAGGAGTATGATTTGAGAAGTAATAAGTATTAGAAAAGTGAAGAAGTAAAGTAAGAAAAGAAGGTAGAGTTTCAGTTTGAAGGAGTATGATTTGAGAAGTAATAAGTATTTAGAAAAGCGAAGAAGTAAAGTAAGAAAAGAAGGTAGAGTTTCAGTTTAAAGGAGTATGATTTGAGAAGTAATAAGTATTTAGAAAAGTGAAGAAGTAAAGTAAGAAAAGAAGGTAGATTTTCAACTAAAAGGAGTATGCTTTGAGAAGTAATAAGTATTTAGAAAAGTGAAGAAGTAAAGTAAGAAAAGAAGGTAGAGTTTCAGATTAAAGGAGTGTGATTTGAGAAGTAATAAGTATTTAGAAAAGTGAAGAAGTAAAGTAAGAAAAGAAGATAGAGTTTCAACTAAAAGGAGTATGATTTGAGAAGTAATAAGTATTTAGAAAAGTGAAGAAGTAAAGTATGAAAAGAAGGTAGAGTTTCAGTTTAAAGGAGTATGCTTTGAGAAGTAATAAGTATTTAGAAAAGTGAAGAAGTAAAGTAAGAAAAGAAGATAGAGTATCAACTAAAAGGAGTATTCTTTGAGAAGTAATAAGTATTTAGAAAAGTGAAGAAGTAAAGTAAGAAAAGAAGGTAGAGTTTCAGTTTAAAGGAGTATGATTTGAGAAGTAATAAGTATTTAGAAAAGTGAAGAAGTAAAGTAAGAAAAGAAGGTAGAGTTTCAGTTTGAAGGAGTATGATTTGAGAAGTAATAAGTATTTAGAAAAGCGAAGAAGTAAAGTAAGAAAAGAAGGTAGAGTTTCAGTTTAAAGGAGTATGATTTGAGAAGTAATAAGTATTTAGAAAAGTGAAGAAGTAAAGTAAGAAAAGAAGGTAGAGTATCAACTAAAAGGAGTATGCTTTGAGAAGTAATAAGTTTTAGAAAAGTGAAGAAGTAAAGTATGAAAAGAAGGTAGAGTTGCAGTTTAAAGGAGTATGCTTTGAGAAGTAATAAGTATTTAGAAAAGTGAAGAAGTAAATTAGGAAAAGAAGGTAGAGTTTCAGTTTAAAGGAGTATGATTTGAGAAGTAATAAGTATTAGAAAAGTGAAGAAGTAAAGTAAGAAAAGAAGGTAGAGTTTCAGTTTGAAGGAGTATGATTTGAGAAGTAATAAGTATTTAGAAAAGCGAAGAAGTAAAGTAAGAAAAGAAGGTAGAGTTTCAGTTTAAAGGAGTATGATTTGAGAAGTAATAAGTATTTAGAAAAGTGAAGAAGTAAAGTAAGAAAAGAAGATAGAGTATCAACTAAAAGGAGTATTCTTTGAGAAGTAATAAGTATTTAGAAAAGTGAAGAAGTAAAGTAAGAAAAGAAGGTAGAGTTTCAGTTTAAAGGAGTATGATTTGAGAAGTAATAAGTTTTAGAAAAGTGAAGAAGTAAAGTATGAAAAGAAGATAGAGTTTCAACTAAAAGGAGTATGCTTTGAGAAGTAATAAGTTTTAGAAAAGTGAAGAAGTAAAGTATGAAAAGAAGGTAGAGTTTCAGTTAAAAAGAGTATGATTTGAGAAGTAATAAGTATTTAGAAAAGTGAATAAGTAAAGTAAGAAAAGAAGGTAGAGTTTCAGTTTAAAGGAGTATGATTTGAGAAATAATAAGTTTTAGAAAAGTGAAGAAGTAAAGTATGAAAAGAAGGTAGAGTTTCAGTTTAAAGGAGTATGCTTTGAGAATCAATAAGTATTTTGAAAAGCGAAGAAGTAAAGTAAGAAAAGAAGGTAGAGTTTCAGTTTAAAGGAGTATGATTAGAGAAGTAATAAGTATTTAGCAAAGTGAAGAAGTAAATTAGGAAAAGAAGGTAGAGTTTCAGTTTAAAGGAGTATGATTTGAGAAGTAATAAGTATTTAGAAAAGTGAATAAGTAAAGTAAGAAAAGAAGGTAGAGTTGCAGTTTAAAGGAGTATGATTTGAGAAGTAATAAGTTTTAGAAAAGTGAAGAAGTTAAGTTAGAAAAGAAGGTAGAGTTTCAGTTTAAAGGAGTATGCTTTGAGAAGTAATAAGTATTTAGAAAAGTGAATAAGTAAAGTAGGAAAAAAAGGTAGAGTTTCAGTTTAAAGGAGTATGATTTGAGAAGTAATAAGTTTTAGAAAAGTGAAGAAGTTAAGTTAGAAAAGAAGGTAGAGTTTCAGTTTAAAGGAGTATGCTTTGAGAAGTAATAAGTATTTAGAAAAGTGAAGAAGCAAAGTAAGAAAAGAAGGTAGAGTATCAACTAAAAGGAGTATGCTTTGAGAAGTAATATGTATTTAGAAAAGTGAAGAAGTAAAGTAAGAAAAAAAGATAGAGTTTCAACTAAAAGGAGTATGATTTGAGAAGTAATAAGTATTTAGAAAAGTGAAGAAGTAAAGTATGAAAAGAAGGTAGAGTTTCAGTTTAAAGGAGTATGATTTGAGAAGTAATAAGTATTTAGAAAAGTGAAGAAGTAAAGTAAGAAAAGAAGATAGAGTATCAACTAAAAGGAGTATTCTTTGAGAAGTAATAAGTATTTAGAAAAGTGAAGAAGTAAAGTAAGAAAAGAAGGTAGAGTTTCAGTTTAAAGGAGTATGATTTGAGAAGTAATAAGTTTTAGAAAAGTGAAGAAGTAAAGTAAGAAAAGAAGGTAGAGTTTCAACTAAAAGGAGTATGCTTTGAGAAGTAATAAGTTTTAGAAAAGTGAAGAAGTAAAGTATGAAAAGAAGGTAGAGTTTCAGTTAAAAAGAGTATGATTTGAGAAGTAATAAGTATTTAGAAAAGCGAAGAAGTAAAGTAAGAAAAAGAAGGTATGATTCAGTTTAAAGGAGTATGCTTTGAGAAGTAATAAGTATTTAGAAAAGTGAAGAAGTAAAGTAAGAAAAGAAGATAGAGTTTCAGTTTAAAGGAGTATGATTTGAGAAGTAATAAGTATTTAGAAAAGTGAAGAAGTAAAGTAAGAAAAGAAGGTAGAGTTTCAGTTTAAAGGAGTATGCTTTGAGAAGTAATAAGTATTTAGAAAAGTGAAGAAGTAAAGTATGAAAAGAAGATAGAGTTTCAACTAAAAGGAGTATGCTTTGAGAAGTAATAAGTATTTAGAAAAGTGAAGAAGTAAAGTAAGAAAAGAAGGTAGAGTTTCAGTTAAAAAGAGTATGATTTGAGAAGTAATAAGTATTTAGAAAAGTGAATAAGTAAAGTATGAAAAGAAGGTAGAGTTTCAGTTAAAAGGAGTATGATTTGAGAAGTAATAAGTATTTAGAAAAGTGAAGAAGTAAAGTAAGAAAAGAAGATAGAGTTTCAACTAAAAGGAGTATGATTTGAGAAGTAATAAGTATTTAGAAAAGTGAAGAAGTAAAGTATGAAAAGAAGGTAGAGTTTCAGTTTAAAGGAGTATGCTTTGAGAAGTAATAAGTATTTAGAAAAGTGAAGAAGTTAAGTTAGAAAAGAAGGTAGAGTTTCAGTTAAAAAGAGTATGATTTGAGAAGTAATAAGTATTTAGCAAAGTGAAGAAGTAAAGTAAGAAAAGAAGATAGAGTTTCAACTAAAAGGAGTATGCTTTGAGAAGTAATAAGTATTTAGAAAAGTGAATAAGTAAAGTAAGAAAAGAAGATAGAGTATCAACTAAAAGGAGTATGCTTTGAGAAGTAATAAGTATTTAGAAAAGTGAATAAGTAAAGTAAGAAAAGAAGATAGAGTTTCAACTAAAAGGAGTATGCTTTGAGAAGTAATAAGTATTTAGAAAAGTGAAGAAGTAAAGTTAGAAAAGAAGGTAGAGTTTCAGTTTAAAGGAGTATGCTTTGAGAAGTAATAAGTATTTAGAAAAGTGAAGAAGTAAAGTAAGAAAAGAAGGTAGAGTTTCAGTTAAAAGGAGTATGATTTGAGAAGTAATAAGTATTTAGAAAAGTGAAGAAGTAAAGTAAGAAAAGAAGATAGAGTATCAACTAAAAGGAGTATGCTTTGAGAAGTAATAAGTATTTAGAAAAGTGAAGAAGTAAAGTAAGAAAAGAAGATAGAGTTTCAACTAAAAGGAGTATGATTTGAGAAGTAATAAGTATTTAGAAAAGTGAAGAAGTAAAGTAAGAAAAGAAGGTAGAGTTTCAGTTAAAAGGAGTATGCTTTGAGAAGTAATAAGTATTTAGAAAAGTGAAGAAGTAAAGTTAGAAAAGAAGGTAGAGTTTCAGTTTAAAGGAGTATGCTTTGAGAAGTAATAAGTATTTAGAAAAGTGAATAAGTAAAGTAAGAAAAGAAGATAGAGTTTCAACTAAAAGGAGTATGCTTTGAGAAGTAATAAGTATTTAGAAAAGTGAAGAAGTAAAGTTAGAAAAGAAGGTAGAGTTTCAGTTTAAAGGAGTATGCTTTGAGAAGTAATAAGTATTAGAAAAGTGAAGAAGTAAAGTAAGAAAAGAAGATAGAGTTTCAACTAAAAGGAGTATGCTTTGAGAAGTAATATGTATTTAGAAAAGTGAAGAAGTAAAGTAAGAAAAAAAGATAGAGTTTCAGTTTAAAGGAGTATGATTTGAGAAGTAATAAGTATTTAGAAAAGTGAAGAAGTTAAGTTAGAAAAGAAGATAGAGTTTCAACTAAAAGGAGTATTCTTTGAGAAGTAATAAGTATTTAGAAAAGTGAAGAAGTAAAGTATGAAAAGAAGGTAGAGTTTCAGTTTAAAGGAGTATGCTTTGAGAAGTAATAAGTTTTAGAAAAGTGAAGAAGTAAAGTATGAAAAGAAGGTAGAGTTGCAGTTTAAAGGAGTATGATTTGAGAAGTAATTAGTATTTAGAAAAGTGAAGAAGTAAATTAGGAAAAGAAGGTAGAGTTTCAGTTTAAAGGAGTATGATTTGAGAAGTAATAAGTTTTAGAAAAGTGAAGAAGTAAAGTAAGAAAAGAAGGTAGAGTTTCAGATTAAAGGAGTATGATTTGAGAAGTAATAAGTATTTTGAAAAGTGAAGAAGTAAAGTAAGAAAAGAAGGTAGAGTTTCAGTTTAAAGGAGTATGCTTTGAGAAGTAATAAGTATTTAGAAAAGTGAAGAAGTAAAGTATGAAAAGAAGGTAGAGTTTCAGTTTAAAGGAGTATGCTTTGAGAAGTAATAAGTTTTAGAAAAGTGAAGAAGTAAAGTATGAAAAGAAGGTAGAGTTGCAGTTTAAAGGAGTATGATTTGAGAAGTAATTAGTATTTAGAAAAGTGAAGAAGTAAATTAGGAAAAGAAGGTAGAGTTTCAGTTTAAAGGAGTATGATTTGAGAAGTAATAAGTTTTAGAAAAGTGAAGAAGTAAAGTAAGAAAAGAAGGTAGAGTTTCAGATTAAAGGAGTATGATTTGAGAAGTAATAAGTATTTTGAAAAGTGAAGAAGTAAAGTAAGAAAAGAAGGTAGAGTTTCAGTTTAAAGGAGTATGCTTTGAGAAGTAATAAGTATTAGAAAAGTGAAGAAGTAAAGTAAGAAAAGAAGATAGAGTTTCAGTTTAAAGGAGTATGATTTGAGAAGTAATAAGTATTTTGAAAAGTGAAGAAGTAAAGTAAGAAAAGAAGGTAGAGTTTCAGTTTAAAGGAGTATGATTTGAGAAGTAATAAGTATTTAGAAAAGTGAAGAAGTAAATTAGGAAAAGAAGGTATGATTCAGTTTAAAGGAGTATGCTTTGAGAAGTAATAAGTATTTAGAAAAGTGAATAAGTAAAGTAAGAAAAGAAGGTAGAGTTTCAGTTTAAAGGAGTATGATTTGAGAAGTAATAAGTTTTAGAAAAGTGAAGAAGTTAAGTTAGAAAAGAAGGTAGAGTTTCAGTTTAAAGGAGTATGCTTTGAGAAGTAATAAGTATTTAGAAAAGTGAAGAAGTAAAGTAGGAAAAAAAGGTAGAGTTTCAGTTTAAAGGAGTATGATTTGAGAAGTAATAAGTTTTAGAAAAGTGAAGAAGTTAAGTTAGAAAAGAAGGTAGAGTTTCAGTTTAAAGGAGTATGCTTTGAGAAGTAATAAGTATTTAGAAAAGTGAAGAAGCAAAGTAAGAAAAGAAGGTAGAGTATCAACTAAAAGGAGTATGCTTTGAGAAGTAATATGTATTTAGAAAAGTGAAGAAGTAAAGTAAGAAAAAAAGATAGAGTTTCAACTAAAAGGAGTATGATTTGAGAAGTAATAAGTATTTAGAAAAGTGAAGAAGTAAAGTATGAAAAGAAGGTAGAGTTTCAGTTTAAAGGAGTATGATTTGAGAAGTAATAAGTTTTAGAAAAGTGAAGAAGTTAAGTTAGAAAAGAAGGTAGAGTTTCAGTTTAAAGGAGTATGATTTGAGAAGTAATAAGTATTTAGAAAAGCGAAGAAGTTAAGTATGAAAAGAAGGTAGAGTTTCAGTTTAAAGGAGTATGCTTTGAGAAGTAATAAGTATTTAGAAAAGTGAAGAAGTTAAGTTAGAAAAGAAGGTAGAGTTTCAGTTTAAAGGAGTATGCTTTGAGAAGTAATAAGTATTTAGAAAAGTGAAGAAGCAAAGTAAGAAAAGAAGGTAGAGTATCAACTAAAAGGAGTATGATTTGAGAAGTAATAAGTATTTAGAAAAGCGAAGAAGTAAAGTAAGAAAAAGAAGGTATGATTCAGTTTAAAGGAGTATGCTTTGAGAAGTAATAAGTATTTAGAAAAGTGAAGAAGTAAAGTAAGAAAAGAAGATAGAGTTTCAGTTTAAAGGAGTATGATTTGAGAAGTAATAAGTATTTAGAAAAGTGAAGAAGTAAAGTAAGAAAAGAAGGTAGAGTTTCAGTTTAAAGGAGTATGCTTTGAGAAGTAATAAGTATTTAGAAAAGTGAAGAAGTAAAGTATGAAAAGAAGATAGAGTTTCAACTAAAAGGAGTATGCTTTGAGAAGTAATAAGTATTTAGAAAAGTGAAGAAGTAAAGTAAGAAAAGAAGGTAGAGTTTCAGTTTAAAGGAGTATGATTTGAGAAGTAATAAGTATTTAGAAAAGTGAATAAGTAAAGTATGAAAAGAAGGTAGAGTTTCAGTTAAAAGGAGTATGATTTGAGAAGTAATAAGTATTTAGAAAAGTGAAGAAGTAAAGTAAGAAAAGAAGATAGAGTTTCAACTAAAAGGAGTATGATTTGAGAAGTAATAAGTATTTAGAAAAGTGAAGAAGTAAAGTAAGAAAAGAAGGTAGAGTTTCAGTTTAAAGGAGTATGCTTTGAGAAGTAATAAGTATTTAGAAAAGTGAAGAAGTAAAGTATGAAAAGAAGGTAGAGTTTCAGTTTAAAGGAGTATGCTTTGAGAAGTAATAAGTATTTAGAAAAGTGAATAAGTAAAGTAAGAAAAGAAGATAGAGTTTCAACTAAAAGGAGTATGCTTTGAGAAATAATAAGTATTTAGAAAAGTGAAGAAGTAAAGTAAGAAAAAAAGATAGAGTTTCAGTTAAAAAGAGTATGATTTGAGAAGTAATAAGTATTTAGCAAAGTGAAGAAGTAAAGTAAGAAAAGAAGATAGAGTTTCAACTAAAAGGAGTATGATTTGAGAAGTAATAAGTATTTAGAAAAGTGAAGAAGTAAAGTATGAAAAGAAGGTAGAGTTTCAGTTTAAAGGAGTATGATTTGAGAAGTAATAAGTATTTAGAAAAGTGAAGAAGTAAAGTAGGAAAAAAAGGTAGAGTTTCAGTTTAAAGGAGTATGATTTGAGAAGTAATAAGTTTTAGAAAAGTGAAGAAGTAAAGTAAGAAAAGAAGGTAGAGTTTCAGTTTAAAGGAGTATGCTTTGAGAAGTAATAAGTATTTAGAAAAGTGAAGAAGTAAAGTAAGAAAAGAAGGTAGAGTTTCAGTTTAAAGGAGTATGATTTGAGAAGTAATAAGTTTTAGAAAAGTGAATAAGTAAAGTATGAAAAGAAGGTAGAGTTTCAGTTAAAAGGAGTATGCTTTGAGAAGTAATAAGTATTTAGAAAAGTGAAGAAGTAAAGTAAGAAAAAAAGATAGAGTTTCAGTTTAAAGGAGTATGCTTTGAGAAGTAATAAGTATTTAGAAAAGTGAAGAAGTAAATTAGGAAAAGAAGGTAGAGTTTCAACTAAAAGGAGTATGCTTTGAGAAGTAATAAGTATTTAGAAAAGTGAAGAAGTAAAGTAAGAAAAGAAGGTAGAGTTTCAGTTAAAAGGAGTATGATTTGAGAAGTAATAAGTATTTAGAAAAGTGAAGAAGTAAAGTAAGAAAAGAAGATAGAGTATCAACTAAAAGGAGTATGCTTTGAGAAGTAATAAGTATTTAGAAAAGTGAAGAAGTAAAGTAAGAAAAGAAGATAGAGTTTCAACTAAAAGGAGTATGATTTGAGAAGTAATAAGTATTTAGAAAAGTGAAGAAGTAAAGTAAGAAAAGAAGGTAGAGTTTCAGTTAAAAGGAGTATGCTTTGAGAAGTAATAAGTATTTAGAAAAGTGAAGAAGTAAAGTTAGAAAAGAAGGTAGAGTTTCAGTTTAAAGGAGTATGCTTTGAGAAGTAATAAGTATTTAGAAAAGTGAATAAGTAAAGTAAGAAAAGAAGATAGAGTTTCAACTAAAAGGAGTATGCTTTGAGAAGTAATAAGTATTTAGAAAAGTGAAGAAGTAAAGTTAGAAAAGAAGGTAGAGTTTCAGTTTAAAGGAGTATGCTTTGAGAAGTAATAAGTATTAGAAAAGTGAAGAAGTAAAGTAAGAAAAGAAGATAGAGTTTCAACTAAAAGGAGTATGCTTTGAGAAGTAATATGTATTTAGAAAAGTGAAGAAGTAAAGTAAGAAAAAAAGATAGAGTTTCAGTTTAAAGGAGTATGATTTGAGAAGTAATAAGTATTTAGAAAAGTGAAGAAGTTAAGTTAGAAAAGAAGATAGAGTTTCAACTAAAAGGAGTATTCTTTGAGAAGTAATAAGTATTTAGAAAAGTGAAGAAGTAAAGTATGAAAAGAAGGTAGAGTTTCAGTTTAAAGGAGTATGCTTTGAGAAGTAATAAGTTTTAGAAAAGTGAAGAAGTAAAGTATGAAAAGAAGGTAGAGTTGCAGTTTAAAGGAGTATGATTTGAGAAGTAATTAGTATTTAGAAAAGTGAAGAAGTAAATTAGGAAAAGAAGGTAGAGTTTCAGTTTAAAGGAGTATGATTTGAGAAGTAATAAGTTTTAGAAAAGTGAAGAAGTAAAGTAAGAAAAGAAGGTAGAGTTTCAGATTAAAGGAGTATGATTTGAGAAGTAATAAGTATTTTGAAAAGTGAAGAAGTAAAGTAAGAAAAGAAGGTAGAGTTTCAGTTTAAAGGAGTATGCTTTGAGAAGTAATAAGTATTTAGAAAAGTGAAGAAGTAAAGTAAGAAAAGAAGATAGAGTTTCAGTTTAAAGGAGTATGCTTTGAGAAGTAATAAGTATTTAGAAAAGTGAATAAGTAAAGTAAGAAAAGAAGATAGAGTTTCAACTAAAAGGAGTATGCTTTGAGAAGTAATAAGTATTTAGAAAAGTGAAGAAGTAAAGTTAGAAAAGAAGGTAGAGTTTCAGTTTAAAGGAGTATGCTTTGAGAAGTAATAAGTATTTTGAAAAGTGAAGAAGTAAAGTAAGAAAAGAAGGTAGAGTTTCAGTTTAAAGGAGTATGATTTGAGAAGTAATAAGTTTTAGAAAAGTGAAGAAGTTAAGTTAGAAAAGAAGGTAGAGTTTCAGTTTAAAGGAGTATGCTTTGAGAAGTAATAAGTATTTAGAAAAGTGAAGAAGTAAAGTAAGAAAAGAAGGTAGAGTTTCAGTTTAAAGGAGTATGATTTGAGAAGTAATAAGTATTTAGAAAAGTGAAGAAGTAAAGTAAGAAAAGAAGGTAGAGTTTCAACTAAAAGGAGTATGCTTTGAGAAGTAATAAGTATTTAGAAAAGTGAAGAAGTTAAGTTAGAAAAGAAGGTAGAGTTTCAGTTTAAAGGAGTATGCTTTGAGAAGTAATAAGTATTTAGAAAAGTGAAGAAGTAAAGTAAGAAAAGAAGGTAGAGTTTCAGTTTAAAGGAGTATGATTTGAGAAGTAATAAGTATTTAGAAAAGTGAAGAAGTAAAGTAAGAAAAGAAGGTAGAGTTTCAGTTTAAAGGAGTATGATTTGAGAAGTAATAAGTATTTAGAAAAGTGAAGAAGTAAAGTAAGAAAAGAAGGTAGAGTTTCAGTTTAAAGGAGTATGATTAGAGAAGTAATAAGTATTTAGAAAAGTGAAGAAGTAAATTAGGAAAAGAAGGTAGAGTTTCAGTTTAAAGGAGTATGATTTGAGAAGTAATAAGTTTTAGAAAAGTGAAGAAGTAAAGTAAGAAAAGAAGATAGAGTTTCAGTTTAAAGGAGTATGATTTGAGAAGTAATAAGTTTTAGAAAAGTGAAGAAGTAAAGTAAGAAAAGAAGATAGAGTTTCAGTTTAAAGGAGTATGCTTTGAGAAGTAATAAGTATTTAGAAAAGTGAAGAAGTAAAGTAAGAAAAGAAGATAGAGTATCAACTAAAAGGAGTATGCTTTGAGAAGTAATATGTATTTAGAAAAGTGAAGAAGTAAAGTAAGAAAAAAAGATAGAGTTTCAACTAAAAGGAGTATGATTTGAGAAGTAATAAGTTTTAGAAAAGTGAAGAAGTAAAGTAAGAAAAGAAGGTAGAGTTTCAGTTTAAAGGAGTATGCTTTGAGAAGTAATAAGTATTTAGAAAAGTGAATAAGTAAAGTATGAAAAGAAGGTAGAGTTTCAGTTAAAAGGAGTATGATTTGAGAAGTAATAAGTATTTAGAAAAGTGAAGAAGTAAAGTATGAAAAGAAGATAGAGTTTCAACTAAAAGGAGTATGCTTTGAGAAGTAATAAGTATTTAGAAAAGTGAAGAAGTAAAGTAAGAAAAGAAGGTAGAGTTTCAGTTAAAAAGAGTATGATTTGAGAAGTAATAAGTATTTAGAAAAGTGAATAAGTAAAGTATGAAAAGAAGGTAGAGTTTCAGTTAAAAGGAGTATGCTTTGAGAAGTAATAAGTATTTAGAAAAGTGAAGAAGTAAAGTAGGAAAAAAAGGTAGAGTTTCAGTTTAAAGGAGTATGATTTGAGAAGTAATAAGTTTTAGAAAAGTGAAGAAGTAAAGTAAGAAAAGAAGGTAGAGTTTCAGTTTAAAGGAGTATGCTTTGAGAAGTAATAAGTATTTAGAAAAGTGAAGAAGTAAAGTAAGAAAAGAAGGTAGAGTTTCAGTTTAAAGGAGTATGCTTTGAGAAGTAATAAGTATTTAGAAAAGTGAAGAAGTAAAGTAAGAAAAGAAGGTAGGATTCAGTTTAAAGGAGTATGATTTGAGAAGTAATAAGTATTTAGAAAAGTGAATAAGTAAAGTAAGAAAAGAAGATAGAGTATCAACTAAAAGGAGTATGCTTTGAGAAGTAATAAGTATTTAGAAAAGTGAAGAAGTAAAGTAAGAAAAGAAGGTAGAGTTTCAGTTTAAAGGAGTATGCTTTGAGAAGTAATAAGTATTTAGAAAAGTGAATAAGTAAAGTATGAAAAGAAGGTAGAGTTTCAGTTAAAAGGAGTATGATTTGAGAAGTAATAAGTATTTAGAAAAGTGAAGAAGTAAAGTATGAAAAGAAGATAGAGTTTCAACTAAAAGGAGTATGCTTTGAGAAGTAATAAGTATTTAGAAAAGTGAAGAAGTAAAGTAAGAAAAGAAGGTAGAGTTTCAGTTAAAAAGAGTATGATTTGAGAAGTAATAAGTATTTAGAAAAGTGAATAAGTAAAGTATGAAAAGAAGGTAGAGTTTCAGTTAAAAGGAGTATGCTTTGAGAAGTAATAAGTATTTAGAAAAGTGAAGAAGTAAAGTAAGAAAAGAAGATAGAGTTTCAACTAAAAGGAGTATGATTTGAGAAGTAATAAGTATTTAGAAAAGTGAAGAAGTAAAGTAAGAAAAGAAGGTAGAGTTTCAGTTAAAAGGAGTATGCTTTGAGAAGTAATAAGTATTTAGAAAAGTGAAGAAGTAAAGTATGAAAAGAAGGTAGAGTTTCAGTTTAAAGGAGTATGCTTTGAGAAGTAATAAGTATTTAGAAAAGTGAATAAGTAAAGTAAGAAAAGAAGGTAGAGTTTCAACTAAAAGGAGTATGCTTTGAGAAATAATAAGTATTTAGAAAAGTGAAGAAGTAAAGTTAGAAAAGAAGATAGAGTTTCAGTTAAAAAGAGTATGATTTGAGAAGTAATAAGTATTTAGCAAAGTGAAGAAGTAAAGTAAGAAAAGAAGATAGAGTTTCAACTAAAAGGAGTATGCTTTGAGAAGTAATATGTATTTAGAAAAGTGAAGAAGTAAAGTAAGAAAAAAAGATAGAGTTTCAACTAAAAGGAGTATGATTTGAGAAGTAATAAGTTTTAGAAAAGTGAAGAAGTAAAGTAAGAAAAGAAGGTAGAGTTTCAGTTTAAAGGAGTATGCTTTGAGAAGTAATAAGTATTTAGAAAAGTGAAGAAGTAAAGTATGAAAAGAAGGTAGAGTTTCAGTTTAAAGGAGTATGCTTTGAGAAGTAATAAGTATTTAGAAAAGTGAAGAAGTAAAGTAAGAAAAGAAGATAGAGTTTCAACTAAAAGGAGTATGCTTTGAGAAGTAATAAGTATTTAGAAAAGTGAAGAAGTAAAGTAAGAAAAGAAGATAGAGTTTCAGTTAAAAAGAATATGATTTGAGAAGTAATAAGTATTTAGAAAAGTGAAGAAGTAAAGTAAGAAAAGAAGATAGAGTATCAACTAAAAGGAGTATGCTTTGAGAAGTAATATGTATTTAGAAAAGTGAAGAAGTAAAGTAAGAAAAAAAGATAGAGTTTCAACTAAAAGGAGTATGATTTGAGAAGTAATAAGTTTTAGAAAAGTGAAGAAGTTAAGTTAGAAAAGAAGGTAGAGTTTCAGTTTAAAGGAGTATGCTTTGAGAAGTAATAAGTATTTAGAAAAGTGAAGAAGTAAAGTAAGAAAAGAAGGTAGAGTTTCAGTTTAAAGGAGTATGATTTGAGAAGTAATAAGTATTTAGAAAAGTGAAGAAGTAAAGTAAGAAAAGAAGGTAGGATTCAGTTTAAAGGAGTATGATTTGAGAAGTAATAAGTATTTAGAAAAGTGAATAAGTAAAGTAAGAAAAGAAGATAGAGTATCAACTAAAAGGAGTATGCTTTGAGAAGTAATAAGTATTTAGAAAAGTGAAGAAGTAAAGTAAGAAAAGAAGGTAGAGTTTCAGTTTAAAGGAGTATGCTTTGAGAAGTAATAAGTATTTAGAAAAGTGAATAAGTAAAGTATGAAAAGAAGGTAGAGTTTCAGTTAAAAGGAGTATGATTTGAGAAGTAATAAGTATTTAGAAAAGTGAAGAAGTAAAGTATGAAAAGAAGATAGAGTTTCAACTAAAAGGAGTATGCTTTGAGAAGTAATAAGTATTTAGAAAAGTGAAGAAGTAAAGTAAGAAAAGAAGGTAGAGTTTCAGTTAAAAAGAGTATGATTTGAGAAGTAATAAGTATTTAGAAAAGTGAATAAGTAAAGTATGAAAAGAAGGTAGAGTTTCAGTTAAAAGGAGTATGCTTTGAGAAGTAATAAGTATTTAGAAAAGTGAAGAAGTAAAGTAAGAAAAGAAGATAGAGTTTCAACTAAAAGGAGTATGATTTGAGAAGTAATAAGTATTTAGAAAAGTGAAGAAGTAAAGTAAGAAAAGAAGGTAGAGTTTCAGTTTAAAGGAGTATGCTTTGAGAAGTAATAAGTATTTAGAAAAGTGAAGAAGTAAAGTATGAAAAGAAGGTAGAGTTTCAGTTTAAAGGAGTATGCTTTGAGAAGTAATAAGTATTTAGAAAAGTGAATAAGTAAAGTAAGAAAAGAAGATAGAGTTTCAACTAAAAGGAGTATGCTTTGAGAAATAATAAGTATTTAGAAAAGTGAAGAAGTAAAGTTAGAAAAGAAGATAGAGTTTCAGTTAAAAAGAGTATGATTTGAGAAGTAATAAGTATTTAGCAAAGTGAAGAAGTAAAGTAAGAAAAGAAGATAGAGTTTCAACTAAAAGGAGTATGCTTTGAGAAGTAATATGTATTTAGAAAAGTGAAGAAGTAAAGTAAGAAAAAAAGATAGAGTTTCAACTAAAAGGAGTATGATTTGAGAAGTAATAAGTTTTAGAAAAGTGAAGAAGTAAAGTAAGAAAAGAAGATAGAGTTTCAGTTTAAAGGAGTATGATTTGAGAAATAATAAGTTTTAGAAAAGTGAAGAAGTAAAGTAAGAAAAGAAGGTAGAGTTTCAGTTTAAAGGAGTATGATTTGAGAAGTAATAAGTTTTAGAAAAGTGAAGAAGTAAAGTAAGAAAAGAAGATAGAGTTTCAGTTTAAAGCAGTATGCTTTGAGAAGTAATAAGTATTTAGAAAAGTGAAGAAGTAAAGTAAGAAAAAAAGATAGAGTTTCAGTTAAAAAGAGTATGATTTGAGAAGTAATAAGTATTTAGCAAAGTGAAGAAGTAAAGTAAGAAAAGAAGATAGAGTTTCAACTAAAAGGAGTATGCTTTGAGAAGTAATATGTATTTAGAAAAGTGAAGAAGTAAAGTAAGAAAAAAAGATAGAGTTTCAACTAAAAGGAGTATGATTTGAGAAGTAATAAGTATTTAGAAAAGTGAAGAAGTAAAGTATGAAAAGAAGGTAGAGTTTCAGTTTAAAGGAGTATGATTTGAGAAGTAATAAGTATTTAGAAAAGTGAAGAAGTTAAGTTAGAAAAGAAGGTAGAGTTTCAGTTTAAAGGAGTATGCTTTGAGAAGTAATAAGTATTTAGAAAAGTGAAGAAGTAAAGTAAGAAAAGAAGGTAGAGTTTCAGTTTAAAGGAGTATGCTTTGAGAAGTAATAAGTATTTAGAAAAGTGAAGAAGTAAAGTAAGAAAAGAAGGTAGAGTTTCAGTTTAAAGGAGTATGCTTTGAGAAGTAATAAGTATTTAGAAAAGTGAAGAAGTAAATTAGGAAAAGAAGGTAGAGTTTCAGTTTAAAGGAGTATGATTTGAGAAGTAATAAGTATTTAGAAAAGTGAAGAAGTAAAGTAAGAAAAGAAGGTAGAGTTTCAACTAAAAGGAGTATGCTTTGAGAAGTAATAAGTATTTAGAAAAGTGAAGAAGTAAAGTAAGAAAAGAAGGTAGATTTTCAACTAAAAGGAGTATGCTTTGAGAAGTAATAAGTATTTAGAAAAGTGAAGAAGTAAAGTAAGAAAAGAAGGTAGAGTTTCAGATTAAAGGAGTGTGATTTGAGAAGTAATAAGTATTTAGAAAAGTGAAGAAGTAAAGTAAGAAAAGAAGATAGAGTTTCAACTAAAAGGAGTATGATTTGAGAAGTAATAAGTATTTAGAAAAGTGAAGAAGTAAAGTAAGAAAAGAAGGTAGAGTTTCAGTTTAAAGGAGTATGCTTTGAGAAGTAATAAGTATTTAGAAATTGAAGAAGTAAAGTATGAAAAGAAGGTAGAGTTTCAGTTTAAAGGAGTATGCTTTGAGAAGTAATAAGTATTTAGAAAAGTGAATAAGTAAAGTAGGAAAAAAAGGTAGAGTTTCAGTTAAAAGGAGTATGATTTGAGAAGTAATAAGTTTTAGAAAAGTGAAGAAGTAAAGTATGAAAAGAAGGTAGAGTTTCAGTTTAAAGGAGTATGCTTTGAGAAGTAATAAGTATTTAGAAAAGTGAAGAAGTAAAGTTAGAAAAGAAGGTAGAGTTTCAGATTAAAGGAGTATGATTTGAGAAGTAATAAGTATTTTGAAAAGTGAAGAAGTAAAGTAAGAAAAGAAGATAGAGTTGCAACTAAAAAGAGTATGCTTTGAGAAGTAATATGTATCTTGAAAAGTGAAGAAGTAAAGTAAGAAAAAAAGGTAGAGTTTCAGTTTAAAGGAGTATGATTTGAGAAGTAATAAGTTTTAGAAAAGTGAAGAAGTAAAGTAAGAAAAGAAGGTAGAGTTTCAGATTAAAGGAGTATGATTTGAGAAGTAATAAGTATTTTGAAAAGTGAAGAAGTAAAGTAAGAAAAGAAGAAAGAGTTTCAACTAAAAGGAGTATGCTTTGAGAAGTAATATGTATCTTGAAAAGTGAAGAAGTAAAGTAAGAAAAGAAGGTAGAGTTTCAGTTTAAAGGAGTATGATTTGAGAAGTAATAAGTATTTAGAAAAGTGAAGAAGTAAAGTAAGAAAAGAAGGTAGAGTTTCAGTTTAAAGGAGTATGATTTGAGAAGTAATAAGTATTTAGAAAAGTGAATAAGTAAAGTAAGAAAAGAAGATAGAGTATCAACTAAAAGGAGTATGCTTTGAGAAGTAATAAGTATTTAGAAAAGTGAAGAAGTAAAGTAAGAAAAGAAGGTAGAGTTTCAGTTTAAAGGAGTATGCTTTGAGAAGTAATAAGTATTTAGAAAAGTGAATAAGTAAAGTATGAAAAGAAGGTAGAGTTTCAGTTAAAAGGAGTATGATTTGAGAAGTAATAAGTATTTAGAAAAGTGAAGAAGTAAAGTATGAAAAGAAGGTAGAGTTTCAGTTTAAAGGAGTATGATTAGAGAAGTAATAAGTATTTAGCAAAGTGAAGAAGTAAATTAGGAAAAGAAGGTAGAGTTTCAGATTAAAGGAGTGTGATTTGAGAAGTAATAAGTATTTAGAAAAGTGAAGAAGTAAAGTAAGAAAAGAAGATAGAGTTTCAACTAAAAGGAGTATGATTTGAGAAGTGATAAGTATTTAGAAAAGTGAAGAAGTAAAGTAAGAAAAGAAGGTAGAGTTTCAGTTTAAAGGAGTATGCTTTGAGAAGTAATAAGTATTTAGAAAAGTGAAGAAGTAAAGTAGGAAAAAAAGGTAGAGTTTCAGTTAAAAGGAGTATGATTTGAGAAGTAATAAGTTTTAGAAAAGTGAAGAAGTAAAGTATGAAAAGAAGGTAGAGTTTCAGTTTAAAGGAGTATGCTTTGAGAAGTAATAAGTATTTAGAAAAGTGAAGAAGTAAAGTTAGAAAAGAAGGTAGAGTTTCAGATTAAAGGAGTATGATTTGAGAAGTAATAAGTATTTTGAAAAGTGAAGAAGTAAAGTAAGAAAAGAAGATAGAGTTGCAACTAAAAAGAGTATGCTTTGAGAAGTAATATGTATCTTGAAAAGTGAAGAAGTAAAGTAAGAAAAAAAGGTAGAGTTTCAGTTTAAAGGAGTATGATTTGAGAAGTAATAAGTTTTAGAAAAGTGAAGAAGTAAAGTAAGAAAAGAAGGTAGAGTTTCAGATTAAAGGAGTATGATTTGAGAAGTAATAAGTATTTTGAAAAGTGAAGAAGTAAAGTAAGAAAAGAAGAAAGAGTTTCAACTAAAAGGAGTATGCTTTGAGAAGTAATATGTATCTTGAAAAGTGAAGAAGTAAAGTAAGAAAAGAAGGTAGAGTTTCAGTTTAAAGGAGTATGATTTGAGAAGTAATAAGTATTTAGAAAAGTGAAGAAGTAAAGTAAGAAAAGAAGGTAGAGTTTCAGTTTAAAGGAGTATGATTTGAGAAGTAATAAGTATTTAGAAAAGTGAAGAAGTAAAGTAAGAAAAAGAAGGTATGATTCAGTTTAAAGGAGTATGCTTTGAGAAGTAATAAGTATTTAGAAAAGTGAAGAAGTAAAGTAAGAAAAGAAGGTAGAGTTTCAGTTTAAAGGAGTATGATTTGAGAAGTAATAAGTATTTAGAAAAGTGAAGAAGTAAAGTAAGAAAAGAAGGTAGAGTTTCAGTTTAAAGGAGTATGCTTTGAGAAGTAATAAGTATTTTGAAAAGCGAAGAAGTAAAGTAAGAAAAGAAGGTAGAGTTTCAGTTTAAAGGAGTATGATTAGAGAAGTAATAAGTATTTAGCAAAGTGAAGAAGTAAATTAGGAAAAGAAGGTAGAGTTTCAGTTTAAAGGAGTATGATTTGAGAAGTAATAAGTATTTAGAAAAGTGAAGAAGTAAAGTATGAAAAGAAGGTAGAGTTTCAGTTTAAAGGAGTATGATTAGAGAAGTAATAAGTATTTAGAAAAGTGAAGAAGTAAATTAGGAAAAGAAGGTAGAGTTTCAGTTTAAAGGAGTATGATTTGAGAAGTAATAAGTTTTAGAAAAGTGAAGAAGTAAAGTATGAAAAGAAGGTAGAGTTTCAGATTAAAGGAGTATGATTTGAGAAGTAATAAGTATTTTGAAAAGTGAAGAAGTAAAGTAAGAAAAGAAGATAGAGTTGCAACTAAAAAGAGTATGATTTGAGAAGTAATAAGTATTTAGAAAAGTGAAGAAGTAAAGTAAGAAAAGAAGGTAGAGTTTCAGATTAAAGGAGTATGCTTTGAGAAGTAATAAGTATTTAGAAAAGTGAATAAGTAAAGTAAGAAAAGAAGATAGAGTATCAACTAAAAGGAGTATGCTTTGAGAAGTAATAAGTATTTAGAAAAGTGAAGAAGTAAAGTAAGAAAAGAAGGTAGAGTTTCAGTTTAAAGGAGTATGATTTGAGAAGTAATAAGTTTTAGAAAAGTGAAGAAGTTAAGTTAGAAAAGAAGGTAGAGTTTCAGTTTAAAGGAGTATGCTTTGAGAAGTAATAAGTATTTAGCAAAGTGAAGAAGTCAATTAGGAAAAGAAGGTAGAGTTTCAGTTTAAAGGAGTATGCTTTGAGAAGTAATAAGTATTTTGAAAAGCGAAGAAGTAAAGTAAGAAAAGAAGGTAGAGTTTCAGTTTAAAGGAGTATGCTTTGAGAAGTAATAAGTATTTAGAAAAGTGAATAAGTAAAGTAAGAAAAGAAGGTAGAGTTTCAGTTTAAAGTAGTATGATTTGAGAAGTAATAAGTATTTAGAAAAGTGAAGAAGTAAAGTAGGAAAAAAAGGTAGAGTTTCAGTTTAAAGGAGTATGATTTGAGAAGTAATAAGTTTTAGAAAAGTGAAGAAGTAAAGTAAGAAAAGAAGATAGAGTTTCAGTTTAAAGGAGTATGATTTGAGAAATAATAAGTTTTAGAAAAGTGAAGAAGTAAAGTAAGAAAAGAAGATAGAGTTTCAGTTTAAAGGAGTATGATTTGAGAAGTAATAAGTTTTAGAAAAGTGAAGAAGTAAAGTAAGAAAAGAAGGTAGAGTTTCAGTTTAAAGGAGTATGATTTGAGAAGTAATAAGTATTTAGAAAAGTGAAGAAGTAAAGTAAGAAAAGAAGATAGAGTATCAACTAAAAGGAGTATGCTTTGAGAAGTAATAAGTATTTAGAAAAGTGAAGAAGTAAAGTAAGAAAAGAAGATAGAGTTTCAACTAAAAGGAGTATGCTTTGAGAAGTAATAAGTATTTTAAAAGTGAAGAAGTAAAGTAAGAAAAGAAGGTAGAGTTTCAGTTAAAAAGAGTATGATTTGAGAAGTAATAAGTATTTAGCAAAGTGAAGAAGTAAAGTAAGAAAAGAAGATAGAGTTTCAACTAAAAGGAGTATGCTTTGAGAAGTAATATGTATTTAGAAAAGTGAAGAAGTAAAGTAAGAAAAAAAGATAGAGTTTCAACTAAAAGGAGTATGATTTGAGAAGTAATAAGTATTTAGAAAAGTGAAGAAGTAAAGTAAGAAAAGAAGATAGAGTTGCAGTTTAAAGGAGTATGATTTGAGAAGTAATAAGTATTTAGAAAAGTGAAGAAGTAAAGTAAGAAAAGAAGGTAGAGTTTCAACTAAAAGGAGTATGCTTTGAGAAGTAATAAGTATTTAGAAAAGTGAAGAAGTAAAGTAAGAAAAGAAGGTAGAGTTTCAGATTAAAGGAGTATGATTTGAGAAGTAATAAGTATTTAGAAAAGTGAATAAGTAAAGTAAGAAAAGAAGGTAGAGTTTCAGTTAAAAAGAGTATGATTTGAGAAGTAATAAGTATTTAGAAAAGTGAATAAGTAAAGTATGAAAAGAAGGTAGAGTTTCAGTTTAAAGGAGTATGATTTGAGAAGTAATAAGTATTTAGAAAAGTGAAGAAGTAAAGTAAGAAAAAGAAGGTAGGATTCAGTTTAAAGGAGTATGATTTGAGAAGTAATAAGTATTTAGAAAAGTGAATAAGTAAAGTAAGAAAAGAAGATAGAGTATCAACTAAAAGGAGTATGCTTTGAGAAGTAATAAGTATTTAGAAAAGTGAAGAAGTAAAGTAAGAAAAGAAGGTAGAGTTTCAGTTTAAAGGAGTATGCTTTGAGAAGTAATAAGTATTTAGAAAAGTGAATAAGTAAAGTATGAAAAGAAGGTAGAGTTTCAGTTTAAAGGAGTATGCTTTGAGAAGTAATAAGTATTTAGAAAAGTGAATAAGTAAAGTAGGAAAAAAAGGTAGAGTTTCAGTTTAAAGGAGTATGCTTTGAGAAGTAATAAGTATTTAGAAAAGTGAAGAAGTAAAGTATGAAAAGAAGGTAGAGTTTCAGTTTAAAGCAGTATGCTTTGAGAAGTAATAAGTATTTAGAAAAGTGAAGAAGTAAAGTATGAAAAGAAGGTAGAGTTTCAGTTTAAAGGAGTATGATTTGAGAAGTAATAAGTATTTAGAAAAGTGAAGAAGTAAAGTAAGAAAAGAAGGTAGAGTTTCAGTTTAAAGGAGTATGCTTTGAGAAGTAATAAGTATTTAGAAAAGTGAATAAGTAAAGTAAGAAAAGAAGGTAGAGTTTCAGTTTAAAGGAGTATGATTTGAGAAGTAATAAGTTTTAGAAAAGTGAAGAAGTAAAGTATGAAAAGAAGGTAGAGTTTCAGTTTAAAGGAGTATGATTTGAGAAGTAATAAGTTTTAGAAAAGTGAAGAAGTTAAGTTAGAAAAGAAGGTAGAGTTTCAGTTTAAAGGAGTATGATTAGAGAAGTAATAAGTATTTAGCAAAGTGAAGAAGTAAATTAGGAAAAGAAGGTAGAGTTTCAGTTTAAAGGAGTATGCTTTGAGAAGTAATAAGTATTTAGAAAAGTGAATAAGTAAAGTAAGAAAAGAAGGTAGAGTTTCAGTTTAAAGGAGTATGATTTGAGAAGTAATAAGTTTTAGAAAAGTGAAGAAGTTAAGTTAGAAAAGAAGGTAGAGTTTCAGTTTAAAGGAGTATGCTTTGAGAAGTAATAAGTATTTAGAAAAGTGAATAAGTATTTAGAAAAGTGAATAAGTAAAGTAAAAAGAAGATAGAGTATCAACTAAAAGGAGTATGCTTTGAGAAGTAATAAGTTTTAGAAAAGTGAAGAAGTAAAGTAAGAAAAGAAGATAGAGTTTCAGTTTAAAGGAGTATGATTTGAGAAATAATAAGTTTTAGAAAAGTGAAGAAGTAAAGTAAGAAAAGAAGATAGAGTTTCAGTTTAAAGGAGTATGATTTGAGAAGTAATAAGTTTTAGAAAAGTGAAGAAGTAAAGTAAGAAAAGAAGGTAGAGTTTCAGTTTAAAGGAGTATGATTTGAGAAGTAATAAGTATTTAGAAAAGTGAAGAAGTAAAGTAAGAAAAGAAGATAGAGTATCAACTAAAAGGAGTATGCTTTGAGAAGTAATAAGTATTTAGAAAAGTGAAGAAGTAAAGTAAGAAAAGAAGATAGAGTTTCAACTAAAAGGAGTATGCTTTGAGAAGTAATAAGTATTTTAAAAGTGAAGAAGTAAAGTAAGAAAAGAAGGTAGAGTTTCAGTTAAAAAGAGTATGATTTGAGAAGTAATAAGTATTTAGAAAAGTGAAGAAGTAAAGTAAGAAAAGAAGATAGAGTTTCAACTAAAAGGAGTATGCTTTGAGAAGTAATATGTATTTAGAAAAGTGAAGAAGTAAAGTAAGAAAAAAAGATAGAGTTTCAACTAAAAGGAGTATGATTTGAGAAGTAATAAGTATTTAGAAAAGTGAATAAGTAAAGTAAGAAAAGAAGGTAGAGTTTCAGTTTAAAGGAGTATGCTTTGAGAAGTAATAAGTATTTTAAAAGTGAAGAAGTAAAGTAAGAAAAGAAGGTAGAGTTTCAGTTAAAAAGAGTATGATTTGAGAAGTAATAAGTATTTAGCAAAGTGAAGAAGTAAAGTAAGAAAAGAAGATAGAGTTTCAACTAAAAGGAGTATGCTTTGAGAAGTAATATGTATTTAGAAAAGTGAATAAGTAAAGTAAGAAAAAAAGATAGAGTTTCAACTAAAAGGAGTATGCTTTGAGAAGTAATAAGTATTTTAAAAGTGAAGAAGTAAAGTAAGAAAAGAAGGTAGAGTTTCAGTTAAAAAGAGTATGATTTGAGAAGTAATAAGTATTTAGCAAAGTGAAGAAGTAAAGTAAGAAAAGAAGATAGAGTTTCAACTAAAAGGAGTATGCTTTGAGAAGTAATATGTATTTAGAAAAGTGAAGAAGTAAAGTAAGAAAAAAAGATAGAGTTTCAACTAAAAGGAGTATGATTTGAGAAGTAATAAGTATTTAGAAAAGTGAAGAAGTAAAGTATGAAAAGAAGGTAGAGTTTCAGATTAAAGGAGTATGCTTTGAGAAGTAATAAGTATTTAGAAAAGTGAATAAGTAAAGTAAGAAAAGAAGATAGAGTATCAACTAAAAGGAGTATGCTTTGAGAAGTAATAAGTATTTAGAAAAGTGAAGAAGTAAAGTAAGAAAAGAAGGTAGAGTTTCAGTTTAAAGGAGTATGCTTTGAGAAGTAATAAGTATTTAGAAAAGTGAATAAGTAAAGTAAGAAAAGAAGATAGAGTATCAACTAAAAGGAGTATGCTTTGAGAAGTAATAAGTATTTAGAAAAGTGAAGAAGTAAAGTAAGAAAAGAAGGTAGAGTTTCAGTTTAAAGGAGTATGCTTTGAGAAGTAATAAGTATTTAGAAAAGTGAATAAGTAAAGTAAGAAAAGAAGGTAGAGTTTCAGTTAAAAAGAGTATGATTTGAGAAGTAATAAGTATTTAGAAAAGTGAATAAGTAAAGTATGAAAAGAAGGTAGAGTTTCAGTTTAAAGGAGTATGATTTGAGAAGTAATAAGTATTTAGAAAAGTGAAGAAGTAAAGTAAGAAAAAGAAGGTAGGATTCAGTTTAAAGGAGTATGATTTGAGAAGTAATAAGTATTTAGAAAAGTGAATAAGTAAAGTAAGAAAAGAAGATAGAGTATCAACTAAAAGGAGTATGCTTTGAGAAGTAATAAGTATTTAGAAAAGTGAAGAAGTAAAGTAAGAAAAGAAGATAGAGTATCAACTAAAAGGAGTATGCTTTGAGAAGTAATAAGTATTTAGAAAAGTGAAGAAGTAAAGTAAGAAAAGAAGGTAGAGTTTCAGTTTAAAGGAGTATGCTTTGAGAAGTAATAAGTATTTAGAAAAGTGAAGAAGTAAAGTAAGAAAAGAAGGTAGAGTTTCAGTTTAAAGGAGTATGCTTTGAGAAGTAATAAGTATTTAGAAAAGTGAAGAAGTAAAGTTAGAAAAGAAGGTAGAGTTTCAGTTTAAAGGAGTATGATTTGAGAAGTAATAAGTATTTAGAAAAGTGAATAAGTAAAGTAAGAAAAGAAGATAGAGTTTCAACTAAAAGGAGTATGCTTTGAGAAGTAATAAGTATTTAGCAAAGTGAAGAAGTAAAGTAAGAAAAAAAGATAGAGTTTCAACTAAAAGGAGTATGATTTGAGAAGTAATAAGTATTTAGAAAAGCGAAGAAGTAAAGTAAGAAAAAGAAGGTATGATTCAGTTTAAAGGAGTATGATTTGAGAAGTAATAAGTATTTAGAAAAGTGAAGAAGTTAAGTTAGAAAAGAAGGTAGAGTTTCAGTTTAAAGGAGTATGATTTGAGAAGTAATAAGTATTTAGAAAAGTGAAGAAGTAAAGTAAGAAAAGAAGGTAGAGTTTCAGTTTAAAGGAGTATGATTTGAGAAGTAATAAGTATTTAGAAAAGTGAAGAAGTAAAGTAAGAAAAGAAGATAGAGTTTCAGTTTAAAGGAGTATGATTTGAGAAGTAATAAGTATTTAAAAAAGCGAAGAAGTAATGTAAGAAAAAGAAGGTATGATTCAGTTTAAAGGAGTATGATTTGAGAAGTAATAAGTATTTAGAAAAGTGAAGAAGTAAAGTAAGAAAAGAAGGTAGAGTTTCAGTTTAAAGGAGTATGCTTTGAGAAGTAATAAGTATTTAGAAAAGTGAATAAGTAAAGTAAGAAAAGAAGGTAGAGTTTCAGTTTAAAGGAGTATGATTTGAGAAGTAATAAGTTTTAGAAAAGTGAAGAAGTAAAGTATGAAAAGAAGGTAGAGTTTCAGTTTAAAGGAGTATGATTTGAGAAGTAATAAGTTTTAGAAAAGTGAAGAAGTTAAGTTAGAAAAGAAGGTAGAGTTTCAGTTTAAAGGAGTATGATTAGAGAAGTAATAAGTATTTAGCAAAGTGAAGAAGTAAATTAGGAAAAGAAGGTAGAGTTTCAGTTTAAAGGAGTATGCTTTGAGAAGTAATAAGTATTTAGAAAAGTGAATAAGTAAAGTAAGAAAAGAAGGTAGAGTTTCAGTTTAAAGGAGTATGATTTGAGAAGTAATAAGTTTTAGAAAAGTGAAGAAGTTAAGTTAGAAAAGAAGGTAGAGTTTCAGTTTAAAGGAGTATGCTTTGAGAAGTAATAAGTATTTAGAAAAGTGAATAAGTAAAGTAAGAAAAGAAGATAGAGTATCAACTAAAAGGAGTATGCTTTGAGAAGTAATAAGTTTTAGAAAAGTGAAGAAGTAAAGTAAGAAAAGAAGATAGAGTTTCAGTTTAAAGGAGTATGATTTGAGAAATAATAAGTTTTAGAAAAGTGAAGAAGTAAAGTAAGAAAAGAAGATAGAGTTTCAGTTTAAAGGAGTATGATTTGAGAAGTAATAAGTTTTAGAAAAGTGAAGAAGTAAAGTAAGAAAAGAAGGTAGAGTTTCAGTTTAAAGGAGTATGATTTGAGAAGTAATAAGTATTTAGAAAAGTGAAGAAGTAAAGTAAGAAAAGAAGATAGAGTATCAACTAAAAGGAGTATGCTTTGAGAAGTAATAAGTATTTAGAAAAGTGAAGAAGTAAAGTAAGAAAAGAAGATAGAGTTTCAACTAAAAGGAGTATGCTTTGAGAAGTAATAAGTATTTTAAAAGTGAAGAAGTAAAGTAAGAAAAGAAGGTAGAGTTTCAGTTAAAAAGAGTATGATTTGAGAAGTAATAAG
This sequence comes from Loxodes magnus, assembly GCA_946699065.1. NCBI lineage: Eukaryota > Ciliophora > Karyorelictea > Loxodida > Loxodidae > Loxodes > Loxodes magnus. The sequence goes on from CAMPDV010002170.1 coordinate 26,015, forward strand.
TATTTAGCAAAGTGAAGAAGTAAAGTAAGAAAAGAAGATAGAGTTTCAACTAAAAGGAGTATGCTTTGAGAAGTAATATGTATTTAGAAAAGTGAAGAAGTAAAGTAAGAAAAAAAGATAGAGTTTCAACTAAAAGGAGTATGATTTGAGAAGTAATAAGTATTTAGAAAAGTGAATAAGTAAAGTAAGAAAAGAAGGTAGAGTTTCAGTTTAAAGGAGTATGCTTTGAGAAGTAATAAGTATTTTAAAAGTGAAGAAGTAAAGTAAGAAAAGAAGGTAGAGTTTCAGTTTAAAGGAGTATGATTTGAGAAGTAATAAGTATTTAGCAAAGTGAAGAAGTAAAGTAAGAAAAGAAGATAGAGTTTCAACTAAAAGGAGTATGCTTTGAGAAGTAATAAGTATTTAGAAAAGTGAAGAAGTAAAGTTAGAAAAGAAGATAGAGTTTCAGTTAAAAAGAGTATGATTTGAGAAGTAATAAGTATTTAGCAAAGTGAAGAAGTAAAGTAAGAAAAGAAGGTAGAGTTTCAGTTAAAAAGAGTATGATTTGAGAAGTAATAAGTATTTAGCAAAGTGAAGAAGTAAAGTAAGAAAAGAAGATAGAGTTTCAACTAAAAGGAGTATGCTTTGAGAAGTAATATGTATTTAGAAAAGTGAATAAGTAAAGTAAGAAAAAAAGATAGAGTTTCAACTAAAAGGAGTATGATTTGAGAAGTAATAAGTATTTAGAAAAGTGAAGAAGTAAAGTATGAAAAGAAGGTAGAGTTTCAGATTAAAGGAGTATGCTTTGAGAAGTAATAAGTATTTAGAAAAGTGAATAAGTAAAGTAAGAAAAGAAGATAGAGTATCAACTAAAAGGAGTATGCTTTGAGAAGTAATAAGTATTTAGAAAAGTGAAGAAGTAAAGTAAGAAAAGAAGGTAGAGTTTCAGTTTAAAGGAGTATGCTTTGAGAAGTAATAAGTATTTAGAAAAGTGAATAAGTAAAGTAAGAAAAGAAGGTAGAGTTTCAGTTAAAAAGAGTATGATTTGAGAAGTAATAAGTATTTAGAAAAGTGAATAAGTAAAGTATGAAAAGAAGGTAGAGTTTCAGTTTAAAGGAGTATGATTTGAGAAGTAATAAGTATTTAGAAAAGTGAAGAAGTAAAGTAAGAAAAAGAAGGTAGGATTCAGTTTAAAGGAGTATGATTTGAGAAGTAATAAGTATTTAGAAAAGTGAATAAGTAAAGTAAGAAAAGAAGATAGAGTATCAACTAAAAGGAGTATGCTTTGAGAAGTAATAAGTATTTAGAAAAGTGAAGAAGTAAAGTAAGAAAAGAAGGTAGAGTTTCAGTTTAAAGGAGTATGCTTTGAGAAGTAATAAGTATTTAGAAAAGTGAAGAAGTAAAGTAAGAAAAGAAGGTAGAGTTTCAGTTTAAAGGAGTATGCTTTGAGAAGTAATAAGTATTTAGAAAAGTGAAGAAGTAAAGTAAGAAAAGAAGGTAGAGTTTCAGTTTAAAGGAGTATGATTTGAGAAGTAATAAGTATTTAGAAAAGTGAAGAAGTAAAGTTAGAAAAGAAGGTAGAGTTTCAGTTTAAAGGAGTATGATTTGAGAAGTAATAAGTATTTAGAAAAGTGAATAAGTAAAGTAAGAAAAGAAGATAGAGTTTCAACTAAAAGGAGTATGCTTTGAGAAATAATAAGTATTTAGAAAAGTGAAGAAGTAAAGTAAGAAAAAAAGATAGAGTTTCAACTAAAAGGAGTATGATTTGAGAAGTAATAAGTATTTAGAAAAGCGAAGAAGTAAAGTAAGAAAAAAAAGGTATGATTCAGTTTAAAGGAGTATGATTTGAGAAGTAATAAGTATTTAGAAAAGTGAAGAAGTTAAGTTAGAAAAGAAGGTAGAGTTTCAGTTTAAAGGAGTATGATTTGAGAAGTAATAAGTATTTAGAAAAGTGAAGAAGTAAAGTAAGAAAAGAAGGTAGAGTTTCAGTTTAAAGGAGTATGATTTGAGAAGTAATAAGTATTTAGAAAAGTGAAGAAGTAAAGTTAGAAAAGAAGGTAGAGTTTCAGTTTAAAGGAGTATGATTTGAGAAGTAATAAGTATTTAAAAAAGCGAAGAAGTAATGTAAGAAAAAGAAGGTATGATTCAGTTTAAAGGAGTATGCTTTGAGAAGTAATAAGTATTTAGAAAAGTGAAGAAGTAAAGTAAGAAAAGAAGGTAGAGTTTCAGTTAAAAAGAGTATGATTTGAGAAGTAATAAGTATTTAGAAAAGTGAAGAAGTAAAGTTAGAAAAGAAGGTAGAGTTTCAGTTTAAAGGAGTATGCTTTGAGAAGTAATAAGTATTTAGAAAAGTGAAGAAGTAAAGTAAGAAAAGAAGGTAGAGTTTCAGTTTAAAGGAGTATGATTTGAGAAGTAATAAGTATTTAGCAAAGTGAAGAAGTAAATTAGGAAAAGAAGGTAGAGTTTCAGTTTAAAGGAGTATGCTTTGAGAAGTAATAAGTATTTTGAAAAGCGAAGAAGTAAAGTAAGAAAAGAAGGTAGAGTTTCAGTTTAAAGGAGTATGCTTTGAGAAGTAATAAGTATTTAGAAAAGTGAATAAGTAAAGTAAGAAAAGAAGGTAGAGTTTCAGTTTAAAGTAGTATGATTTGAGAAGTAATAAGTATTTAGAAAAGTGAAGAAGTAAAGTAAGAAAAGAAGGTAGAGTTTTAGTTTAAAGGAGTATGCTTTGAGAAGCAATAAGTTTTAGAAAAGTGAAGAAGTAAAGTAAGAAAAGAAGGTAGAGTTTCAGATTAAAGGAGTATGATTTGAGAAGTAATAAGTTTTAGAAAAGCGAAGAAGTAAAGTAAGAAAAAAAGGTAGAGTTTCAGTTAAAAAGAGTATGATTTGAGAAGTAATAAGTATTTAGAAAAGTGAAGAAGTAAAGTATGAAAAGAAGGTAGAGTTTCAGATTAAAGGAGTATGATTTGAGAAGTAATAAGTATTTAAAAAAGCGAAGAAGTAATGTAAGAAAAAGAAGGTATGATTCAGTTTAAAGGAGTATGCTTTGAGAAGTAATAAGTATTTAGAAAAGTGAAGAAGTAAAGTAAGAAAAAAAGGTAGAGTTTCAGTTAAAAAGAGTATGATTTGAGAAGTAATAAGTATTTAGAAAAGTGAAGAAGTAAAGTTAGAAAAGAAGGTAGAGTTTCAGTTAAAAGGAGTATGCTTTGAGAAGTAATAAGTATTTAGAAAAGTGAATAAGTAAAGTAAGAAAAGAAGATAGAGTTTCAACTAAAAGGAGTATGCTTTGAGAAGTAATATGTATTTAGAAAAGTGAAGAAGTAAAGTTAGAAAAGAAGGTAGAGTTTCAGTTTAAAGGAGTATGATTTGAGAAGTAATAAGTATTTAGAAAAGTGAAGAAGTAAAGTAAGAAAAGAAGGTAGGATTCAGTTTAAAGGAGTATGATTTGAGAAGTAATAAGTATTTAGAAAAGGAAGAAGTAAAGTGAGAAAAGAAGGTAGAGTTTCAGATTAAAGGAGTATGATTTGAGAAGTAATAAGTTTTAGAAAAGTGAAGAAGTAAAGTAGGAAAAAAAGGTAGAGTTTCAGTTAAAAGGAGTATGCTTTGAGAAGTAATAAGTATTTAGAAAAGTGAAGAAGTAAAGTATGAAAAGAAGGTAGAGTTTCAGTTAAAAGGAGTATTCTTTGAGAAGTAATAAGTATTTAGAAAAGTGAAGAAGTAAAGTAAGAAAAGAAGGTAGAGTTTCAGTTAAAAAGAGTATGATTTGAGAAGTAATAAGTATTTAGAAAAGTGAATAAGTAAAGTATGAAAAGAAGGTAGAGTTTCAGTTTAAAGGAGTATGATTTGAGAAGTAATAAGTATTTAGAAAAGGAAGAAGTAAAGTAAGAAAAGAAGGTAGAGTTTCAGTTTAAAGGAGTATGATTTGAGAAGTAATAAGTTTTAGAAAAGTGAAGAAGTAAAGTAAGAAAAGAAGGTAGAGTTTTAGTTTAAAGGAGTATGCTTTGAGAAGCAATAAGTTTTAGAAAAGTGAATAAGTAAAGTAAGAAAAGAAGATAGAGTTTCAACTAAAAGGAGTATGCTTTGAGAAGTAATATGTATTTAGAAAAGTGAAGAAGTAAAGTAAGAAAAAAAGATAGAGTTTCAACTAAAAGGAGTATGATTTGAGAAGTAATAAGTATTTAGAAAAGTGAAGAAGTAAAGTAAGAAAAGAAGGTAGAGTTTCAGTTTAAAGGAGTATGATTTGAGAAGTAATAAGTATTTAGAAAAGGAAGAAGTAAAGTAAGAAAAGAAGATAGAGTTTCAGTTTAAAGGAGTATGATTTGAGAAGTAATAAGTTTTAGAAAAGTGAAGAAGTAAAGTAAGAAAAGAAGGTAGAGTTTTAGTTTAAAGGAGTATGCTTTGAGAAGCAATAAGTTTTAGAAAAGTGAAGAAGTAAAGTAAGAAAAGAAGGTAGAGTTTCAGATTAAAGGAGTATGATTTGAGAAGTAATAAGTTTTAGAAAAGCGAAGAAGTAAAGTAAGAAAAAAAGGTAGAGTTTCAGTTAAAAAGAGTATGATTTGAGAAGTAATAAGTATTTAGAAAAGTGAAGAAGTAAAGTATGAAAAGAAGGTAGAGTTTCAGATTAAAGGAGTATGATTTGAGAAGTAATAAGTATTTAAAAAAGCGAAGAAGTAATGTAAGAAAAAGAAGGTATGATTCAGTTTAAAGGAGTATGCTTTGAGAAGTAATAAGTATTTAGAAAAGTGAAGAAGTAAAGTAAGAAAAGAAGGTAGAGTTTCAGTTAAAAAGAGTATGATTTGAGAAGTAATAAGTATTTAGAAAAGTGAAGAAGTAAAGTTAGAAAAGAAGGTAGAGTTTCAGTTTAAAGGAGTATGCTTTGAGAAGTAATAAGTATTTAGAAAAGTGAATAAGTAAAGTAAGAAAAGAAGATAGAGTTTCAACTAAAAGGAGTATGCTTTGAGAAGTAATATGTATTTAGAAAAGTGAAGAAGTAAAGTTAGAAAAGAAGGTAGAGTTTCAGTTTAAAGGAGTATGATTTGAGAAGTAATAAGTATTTAGAAAAATGAAGAAGTAAAGTAAGAAAAGAAGGTAGGATTCAGTTTAAAGGAGTATGATTTGAGAAGTAATAAGTATTTAGAAAAGGAAGAAGTAAAGTGAGAAAAGAAGGTAGAGTTTCAGTTTAAAGGAGTATGATTTGAGAAGTAATAAGTTTTAGAAAAGTGAAGAAGTAAAGTAAGAAAAGAAGGTAGAGTTTTAGTTTAAAGGAGTATGCTTTGAGAAGCAATAAGTTTTAGAAAAGTGAAGAAGTAAAGTAAGAAAAGAAGGTAGAGTTTCAGATTAAAGGAGTATGATTTGAGAAGTAATAAGTTTTAGAAAAGCGAAGAAGTAAAGTAAGAAAAAAAGGTAGAGTTTCAGTTAAAAAGAGTATGATTTGAGAAGTAATAAGTTTTAGAAAAGCGAAGAAGTAAAGTAAGAAAAGAAGGTAGAGTTTCAGTTTAAAGAAGTATGATTTGAGAAGTAATAAGTATTTAGAAAAGTGAAGAAGTAAAGTAAGAAAAGAAGGTAGGATTCAGTTTAAAGGAGTATGATTTGAGAAGTAATAAGTATTTAGAAAAGGAAGAAGTAAAGTGAGAAAAGAAGGTAGAGTTTCAGTTTAAAGGAGTATGATTTGAGAAGTAATAAGTTTTAGAAAAGTGAAGAAGTAAAGTAAGAAAAGAAGGTAGAGTTTTAGTTTAAAGGAGTATGCTTTGAGAAGCAATAAGTATTTAGAAAAGTGAAGAAGTAAAGTAAGAAAAGAAGGTAGAGTTTCAGATTAAAGGAGTATGATTTGAGAAGTAATAAGTTTTAGAAAAGCGAAGAAGTAAAGTAAGAAAAGAAGGTAGAGTTTCAGTTTAAAGAAGTATGATTTGAGAAGTAATATGTATTTAGAAAAGTGAAGAAGTAAAGTAAGAAAAAGAAGGTAGAGTTTCAGTTTAAAGTAGTATGATTTGAGAAGTAATATGTATTTAGAAAAGTGAATAAGTAAAGTAAGAAAAAGAAGGTATGATTCAGTTTAAAGGAGTATGCTTTGAGAAGTAATAAGTATTTAGAAAAGGAAGAAGTAAAGTGAGAAAAGAAGGTAGAGTTTCAGTTTAAAGGAGTATGATTTGAGAAGTAATAAGTTTTAGAAAAGTGAAGAAGTAAAGTAAGAAAAGAAGGTAGAGTTTTAGTTTAAAGGAGTATGCTTTGAGAAGCAATAAGTATTTAGAAAAGTGAATAAGTAAAGTATGAAAAGAAGGTAGAGTTTCAGTTTAAAGGAGTATGATTTGAGAAGTAATAAGTATTTAGAAAAGTGAAGAAGTAAAGTAAGAAAAAGAAGGTAGGATTCAGTTTAAAGGAGTATGATTTGAGAAGTAATAAGTATTTAGAAAAGTGAATAAGTAAAGTAAGAAAAGAAGATAGAGTTTCAACTAAAAGGAGTATGATTTGAGAAGTAATATGTATTTAGAAAAGTGAATAAGTAAAGTAAGAAAAAGAAGGTATGATTCAGTTTAAAGGAGTATGCTTTGAGAAGTAATAAGTATTTAGAAAAGTGAAGAAGTAAAGTAAGAAAAAAAGATAGAGTTTCAACTAAAAGGAGTATGATTTGAGAAGTAATAAGTATTTAGAAAAGTGAAGAAGTAAAGTAAGAAAAAAAGATAGAGTTTCAACTAAAAGGAGTATGATTTGAGAAGTAATAAGTTTTAGAAAAGCGAAGAAGTAAAGTAAGAAAAGAAGGTAGAGTTTCAGTTTAAAGAAGTATGATTTGAGAAGTAATAAGTATTTAGAAAAGTGAAGAAGTAAAGTAAGAAAAGAAGGTAGAGTTTCAACTAAAAGGAGTATGATTTGAGAAGTAATATGTATTTAGAAAAGTGAATAAGTAAAGTAAGAAAAAGAAGGTATGATTCAGTTTAAAGGAGTATGCTTTGAGAAGTAATAAGTATTTAGAAAAGTGAAGAAGTAAAGTAAGAAAAAAAGATAGAGTTTCAACTAAAAGGAGTATGATTTGAGAAGTAATAAGTATTTAGAAAAGCGAAGAAGTAAAGTAAGAAAAAGAAGGTATGATTCAGTTTAAAGGAGTATGATTTGAGAAGTAATAAGTATTTAGAAAAGTGAAGAAGTTAAGTTAGAAAAGAAGGTAGAGTTTCAGTTTAAAGGAGTATGATTTGAGAAGTAATAAGTATTTAGAAAAGTGAAGAAGTAAAGTAAGAAAAGAAGGTAGAGTTTCAGTTTAAAGGAGTATGCTTTGAGAAGTAATAAGTATTTAGAAAAGTGAATAAGTAAAGTAAGAAAAGAAGGTAGAGTTTCAGTTTAAAGGAGTATGATTTGAGAAGTAATAAGTATTTAGAAAAGGAAGAAGTAAAGTGAGAAAAGAAGGTAGAGTTTCAGTTTAAAGGAGTATGATTTGAGAAGTAATAAGTTTTAGAAAAGTGAAGAAGTAAAGTAAGAAAAGAAGGTAGAGTTTTAGTTTAAAGGAGTATGCTTTGAGAAGCAATAAGTATTTAGAAAAGTGAATAAGTAAAGTATGAAAAGAAGGTAGAGTTTCAGTTTAAAGGAGTATGATTTGAGAAGTAATAAGTATTTAGAAAAGTGAAGAAGTAAAGTAAGAAAAAGAAGGTAGGATTCAGTTTAAAGGAGTATGATTTGAGAAGTAATAAGTATTTAGAAAAGTGAATAAGTAAAGTAAGAAAAGAAGATAGAGTATCAACTAAAAGGAGTATGCTTTGAGAAGTAATAAGTATTTAGAAAAGTGAAGAAGTAAAGTAAGAAAAGAAGGTAGAGTTTCAGTTTAAAGGAGTATGCTTTGAGAAGTAATAAGTATTTAGAAAAGTGAATAAGTAAAGTAAGAAAAGAAGGTAGAGTTTCAGTTTAAAGGAGTATGATTTGAGAAGTAATAAGTATTAGAAAAGTGAAGAAGTAAAGTAAGAAAAGAAGGTAGAGTTTCAACTAAAAGGAGTATGATTTGAGAAGTAATAAGTATTTAGAAAAGTGAAGAAGTAAAGTAAGAAAAGAAGGTAGAGTTTTAGTTTAAAGGAGTATGATTTGAGAAGTAATAAGTATTTAGAAAAGTGAAGAAGTAAAGTAAGAAAAGAAGATAGAGTATCAACTAAAAGGAGTATGCTTTGAGAAGTAATAAGTATTTAGAAAAGTGAAGAAGTAAAGTAAGAAAAAAAGGTAGAGTTTCAGTTAAAAAGAGTATGATTTGAGAAGTAATAAGTTTTAGAAAAGTGAAGAAGTAAAGTAGGAAAAAAAGGTAGAGTTTCAGATTAAAGGAGTATGATTTGAGAAGTAATAAGTATTTAGAAAAGTGAAGAAGTAAAGTATGAAAAGAAGATAGAGTTTCAGTTAAAAGGAGTATGCTTTGAGAAGTAATAAGTATTTAGAAAAGTGAAGAAGTAAAGTAAGAAAAGAAGATAGAGTTGCAGTTTAAAGGAGTATGATTTGAGAAGTAATAAGTATTTAGAAAAGTGAAGAAGTAAAGTTAGAAAAGAAGGTAGAGTTTCAGTTTAAAGGAGTATGATTTGAGAAGTAATAAGTATTTAGAAAAGTGAAGAAGTAAAGTAAGAAAAGAAGATAGAGTTTCAACTAAAAGGAGTATGATTTGAGAAGTAATATGTATTTAGAAAAGTGAATAAGTAAAGTAAGAAAAAGAAGGTATGATTCAGTTTAAAGGAGTATGCTTTGAGAAGTAATAAGTATTTAGAAAAGTGAAGAAGTAAAGTAAGAAAAGAAGGTAGGATTCAGTTTAAAGGAGTATGATTTGAGAAGTAATAAGTATTTAGAAAAGTGAAGAAGTAAAGTAAGAAAAGAAGGTAGAGTTTCAGTTTAAAGGAGTATGATTTGAGAAGTAATAAGTTTTAGAAAAGCGAAGAAGTAAAGTAAGAAAAGAAGGTAGAGTTTCAGTTTAAAGAAGTATGATTTGAGAAGTAATAAGTATTTAGAAAAGTGAAGAAGTAAAGTAAGAAAAGAAGGTAGAGTTTCAACTAAAAGGAGTATGATTTGAGAAGTAATATGTATTTAGAAAAGTGAATAAGTAAAGTAAGAAAAAGAAGGTATGATTCAGTTTAAAGGAGTATGATTTGAGAAGTAATAAGTATTTAGAAAAGTGAAGAAGTAAAGTTAGAAAAGAAGGTAGAGTTGCAACTAAAAGGAGTATGATTTGAGAAGTAATAAGTATTTAGAAAAGTGAAGAAGTAAAGTAAGAAAAGAAGATAGAGTTGCAGTTTAAAGGAGTATGATTTGAGAAGTAATAAGTATTTAGAAAAGTAAAGAAGTTAAGTTAGAAAAGAAGGTAGAGTTTCAGTTTAAAGGAGTATGATTTGAGAAGTAATAAGTATTTAGAAAAGTGAAGAAGTAAAGTAAGAAAAGAAGGTAGAGTTTCAGTTTAAAGGAGTATGCTTTGAGAAGTAATAAGTATTTAGAAAAGTGAATAAGTAAAGTAAGAAAAGAAGGTAGAGTTTCAGTTAAAAAGAGTATGATTTGAGAAGTAATAAGTTTTAGAAAAGTGAAGAAGTAAAGTATGAAAAGAAGATAGAGTTTCAGTTTAAAGGAGTATGCTTTGAGAAGTAATAAGTATTTAGAAAAGTGAATAAGTAAAGTAAGAAAAGAAGGTAGAGTTTCAGTTAAAAAGAGTATGCTTTGAGAAGTAATAAGTATTTAGAAAAGTGAATAAGTAAAGTATGAAAAGAAGGTAGAGTTTCAGTTTAAAGGAGTATGCTTTGAGAAGTAATAAGTATTTAGAAAAGTGAAGAAGTAAAGTAAGAAAAAGAAGGTAGGATTCAGTTTAAAGGAGTATGATTTGAGAAGTAATAAGTATTTAGAAAAGTGAATAAGTAAAGTAAGAAAAGAAGATAGAGTATCAACTAAAAGGAGTATGCTTTGAGAAGTAATAAGTATTTAGAAAAGTGAAGAAGTAAAGTAAGAAAAGAAGGTAGAGTTTCAGTTTAAAGGAGTATGCTTTGAGAAGTAATAAGTATTTAGAAAAGTGAATAAGTAAAGTAAGAAAAGAAGGTAGAGTTTCAGTTTAAAGGAGTATGATTTGAGAAGTAATAAGTATTAGAAAAGTGAAGAAGTAAAGTAAGAAAAGAAGGTAGAGTTTCAACTAAAAGGAGTATGATTTGAGAAGTAATAAGTATTTAGAAAAGTGAAGAAGTAAAGTAAGAAAAGAAGGTAGAGTTTTAGTTTAAAGGAGTATGATTTGAGAAGTAATAAGTATTTAGAAAAGTGAAGAAGTAAAGTAAGAAAAGAAGATAGAGTATCAACTAAAAGGAGTATGCTTTGAGAAGTAATAAGTATTTAGAAAAGTGAAGAAGTAAAGTAAGAAAAGAAGGTAGAGTTTTAGTTTAAAGGAGTATGATTTGAGAAGTAATAAGTATTTAGAAAAGTGAAGAAGTAAAGTAAGAAAAGAAGATAGAGTATCAACTAAAAGGAGTATGCTTTGAGAAGTAATAAGTATTTAGAAAAGTGAAGAAGTAAAGTAAGAAAAAAAGGTAGAGTTTCAGTTAAAAGGAGTATGCTTTGAGAAGTAATAAGTATTTAGAAAAGTGAATAAGTAAAGTAAGAAAAGAAGATAGAGTATCAACTAAAAGGAGTATGCTTTGAGAAGTAATAAGTATTTAGAAAAGTGAAGAAGTAAAGTAAGAAAAGAAGGTAGAGTTTCAGTTTAAAGGAGTATGATTTGAGAAGTAATAAGTTTTAGAAAAGCGAAGAAGTAAAGTAAGAAAAGAAGGTAGAGTTTCAGTTTAAAGAAGTATGATTTGAGAAGTAATAAGTATTTAGAAAAGTGAAGAAGTAAAGTAAGAAAAGAAGGTAGAGTTTCAACTAAAAGGAGTATGATTTGAGAAGTAATATGTATTTAGAAAAGTGAATAAGTAAAGTAAGAAAAAGAAGGTATGATTCAGTTTAAAGGAGTATGCTTTGAGAAGTAATAAGTATTTAGAAAAGTGAAGAAGTAAAGTAAGAAAAAAAGATAGAGTTTCAACTAAAAGGAGTATGATTTGAGAAGTAATAAGTATTTAGAAAAGCGAAGAAGTAAAGTAAGAAAAAGAAGGTATGATTCAGTTTAAAGGAGTATGATTTGAGAAGTAATATGTATTTAGAAAAGTGAATAAGTAAAGTAAGAAAAAGAAGGTATGATTCAGTTTAAAGGAGTATGCTTTGAGAAGTAATAAGTATTTAGAAAAGTGAAGAAGTAAAGTAAGAAAAAAAGATAGAGTTTCAACTAAAAGGAGTATGATTTGAGAAGTAATAAGTATTTAGAAAAGCGAAGAAGTAAAGTAAGAAAAAGAAGGTATGATTCAGTTTAAAGGAGTATGATTTGAGAAGTAATAAGTTTTAGAAAAGTGAAGAAGTAAAGTATGAAAAGAAGATAGAGTTTCAGTTTAAAGGAGTATGCTTTGAGAAGTAATAAGTATTTAGAAAAGTGAATAAGTAAAGTAAGAAAAGAAGGTAGAGTTTCAGTTAAAAAGAGTATGATTTGAGAAGTAATAAGTATTTAGAAAAGTGAATAAGTAAAGTATGAAAAGAAGGTAGAGTTTCAGTTTAAAGGAGTATGCTTTGAGAAGTAATAAGTATTTAGAAAAGTGAAGAAGTAAAGTAAGAAAAAGAAGGTAGGATTCAGTTTAAAGGAGTATGATTTGAGAAGTAATAAGTATTTAGAAAAGTGAATAAGTAAAGTAAGAAAAGAAGATAGAGTATCAACTAAAAGGAGTATGCTTTGAGAAGTAATAAGTATTTAGAAAAGTGAAGAAGTAAAGTAAGAAAAGAAGGTAGAGTTTCAGTTTAAAGGAGTATGCTTTGAGAAGTAATAAGTATTTAGAAAAGTGAATAAGTAAAGTAAGAAAAGAAGGTAGAGTTTCAGTTTAAAGGAGTATGATTTGAGAAGTAATAAGTATTAGAAAAGTGAAGAAGTAAAGTAAGAAAAGAAGGTAGAGTTTCAACTAAAAGGAGTATGATTTGAGAAGTAATAAGTATTTAGAAAAGTGAAGAAGTAAAGTAAGAAAAAGAAGGTATGATTCAGTTTAAAGGAGTATGCTTTGAGAAGTAATAAGTATTTAGAAAAGTGAAGAAGTAAAGTAAGAAAAGAAGATAGAGTATCAACTAAAAGGAGTATGCTTTGAGAAGTAATAAGTATTTAGAAAAGTGAAGAAGTAAAGTAAGAAAAGAAGGTAGAGTTTTAGTTTAAAGGAGTATGATTTGAGAAGTAATAAGTATTTAGAAAAGTGAAGAAGTAAAGTAAGAAAAGAAGATAGAGTATCAACTAAAAGGAGTATGCTTTGAGAAGTAATAAGTATTTAGAAAAGCGAAGAAGTAAAGTAAGAAAAAGAAGGTATGATTCAGTTTAAAGGAGTATGATTTGAGAAGTAATAAGTATTTAGAAAAGTGAAGAAGTTAAGTTAGAAAAGAAGGTAGAGTTTCAGTTTAAAGGAGTATGATTTGAGAAGTAATAAGTATTTAGAAAAGTGAAGAAGTAAAGTAAGAAAAGAAGGTAGAGTTTCAGTTTAAAGGAGTATGCTTTGAGAAGTAATAAGTATTTAGAAAAGTGAATAAGTAAAGTAAGAAAAGAAGGTAGAGTTTCAGTTAAAAAGAGTATGATTTGAGAAGTAATAAGTTTTAGAAAAGTGAAGAAGTAAAGTATGAAAAGAAGATAGAGTTTCAGTTTAAAGGAGTATGCTTTGAGAAGTAATAAGTATTTAGAAAAGTGAATAAGTAAAGTAAGAAAAGAAGGTAGAGTTTTAGTTTAAAGGAGTATGATTTGAGAAGTAATAAGTATTTAGAAAAGTGAAGAAGTAAAGTAAGAAAAGAAGGTAGAGTTTCAGTTTAAAGGAGTATGATTTGAGAAGTAATAAGTATTTAGAAAAGTGAAGAAGTAAAGTAAGAAAAAGAAGGTAGGATTCAGTTTAAAGGAGTATGATTTGAGAAGTAATAAGTATTTAGAAAAGTGAATAAGTAAAGTAAGAAAAGAAGATAGAGTATCAACTAAAAGGAGTATGCTTTGAGAAGTAATAAGTATTTAGAAAAGTGAAGAAGTAAAGTAAGAAAAGAAGGTAGAGTTTCAGTTTAAAGGAGTATGATTTGAGAAGTAATAAGTATTTAGAAAAGTGAAGAAGTAAAGTTAGAAAAGAAGGTAGAGTTGCAACTAAAAAGAGTATGATTTGAGAAGTAATAAGTATTTAGAAAAGTGAAGAAGTAAAGTAAGAAAAGAAGATAGAGTTGCAGTTTAAAGGAGTATGATTTGAGAAGTAATAAGTATTTAGAAAAGTGAAGAAGTAAAGTAGGAAAAAAAGGTAGAGTTTCAGTTTAAAGGAGTATGATTTGAGAAGTAATAAGTATTTAGAAAAGTGAAGAAGTAAAGTAAGAAAAAGAAGGTATGATTCAGTTTAAAGGAGTATGCTTTGAGAAGTAATAAGTATTTAGAAAAGCGAAGAAGTAAAGTAAGAAAAGAAGGTAGAGTTTTAGTTTAAAGGAGTATGATTTGAGAAGTAATAAGTATTTAGAAAAGTGAAGAAGTAAAGTAAGAAAAGAAGGTAGAGTTTCAGTTTAAAGGAGTATGCTTTGAGAAGTAATAAGTATTTAGAAAAGTGAAGAAGTAAAGTATGAAAAGAAGGTAGAGTTTCAGTTTAAAGGAGTATGATTTGAGAAGTAATAAGTATTTAGAAAAGTGAATAAGTAAAGTATGAAAAGAAGGTAGAGTTGCAGTTTAAAGGAGTATGATTTGAGAAGTAATAAGTATTTAGAAAAGTGAATAAGTAAAGTAAGAAAAGAAGGTAGAGTTTCAGTTTAAAGAAGTATGATTTGAGAAGTAATAAGTATTTAGAAAAGTGAAGAAGTAAAGTAAGAAAAGAAGGTAGAGTTTCAACTAAAAGGAGTATGATTTGAGAAGTAATATGTATTTAGAAAAGTGAATAAGTAAAGTAAGAAAAAGAAGGTATGATTCAGTTTAAAGGAGTATGCTTTGAGAAGTAATAAGTATTTAGAAAAGTGAATAAGTAAAGTAAGAAAAGAAGATAGAGTATCAACTAAAAGGAGTATGCTTTGAGAAGTAATAAGTATTTAGAAAAGTGAAGAAGTAAAGTAAGAAAAAGAAGGTATGATTCAGTTTAAAGGAGTATGCTTTGAGAAGTAATAAGTATTTAGAAAAGCGAAGAAGTAAAGTAAGAAAAATAAGGTATGATTCAGTTTAAAGGAGTATGCTTTGAGAAGTAATAAGTATTTAGAAAAGCGAAGAAGTAAAGTAAGAAAAAGAAGGTAGAGTTTTAGTTTAAAGGAGTATGCTTTGAGAAGTAATAAGTTTTAGAAAAGTGAAGAAGTAAAGTAAGAAAAGAAGGTAGAGTTTCAGATTAAAGGAGTATGATTTGAGAAGTAATAAGTATTTTGAAAAGTGAAGAAGTAAAGTAAGAAAAGAAGATAGAGTATCAACTAAAAGGAGTATGCTTTGAGAAGTAATAAGTATTTAGAAAAGTGAAGAAGTAAAGTAAGAAAAGAAGGTAGAGTTTCAGTTTAAAGGAGTATGATTTGAGAAGTAATAAGTATTTTGAAAAGTGAAGAAGTAAAGTAAGAAAAGAAGGTAGAGTTGCAACTAAAAAGAGTATGATTTGAGAAGTAATAAGTATTTAGAAAAGTGAAGAAGTAAATTAGGAAAAGAAGGTAGAGTTTCAGTTTAAAGGAGTATGATTTGAGAAGTAATAAGTTTTAGAAAAGTGAATAAGTAAAGTAAGAAAAGAAGGTAGAGTTTCAGTTAAAAAGAGTATGATTTGAGAAGTAATAAGTATTTAGAAAAGTGAAGAAGTAAAGTAAGAAAAGAAGGTAGAGTTTCAGATTAAAGGAGTATGCTTTGAGAAGTAATATGTATTTAGAAAAGTGAATAAGTAAAGTAAGAAAAGAAGATAGAGTATCAACTAAAAGGAGTATGCTTTGAGAAGTAATAAGTATTTAGAAAAGTGAAGAAGTAAAGTAAGAAAAGAAGGTAGAGTTTCAGTTTAAAGGAGTATGCTTTGAGAAGTAATAAGTATTTAGAAAAGTGAATAAGTAAAGTAAGAAAAGAAGGTAGAGTTTCAGTTAAAAAGAGTATGCTTTGAGAAGTAATAAGTATTTAGAAAAGTGAAGAAGTAAAGTATGAAAAGAAGGTAGAGTTTCAGTTTAAAGGAGTATGATTTGAGAAGTAATAAGTATTTAGAAAAGCGAAGAAGTAAAGTAAGAAAAAGAAGGTAGGATTCAGTTTAAAGGAGTATGATTTGAGAAGTAATAAGTATTTAGAAAAGTGAATAAGTAAAGTAAGAAAAGAAGATAGAGTATCAACTAAAAGGAGTATGCTTTGAGAAGTAATAAGTATTAGAAAAGTGAAGAAGTAAAGTAAGAAAAGAAGATAGAGTATCAACTAAAAGGAGTATGCTTTGAGAAGTAATAAGTATTTAGAAAAGTGAAGAAGTAAAGTAAGAAAAGAAGGTAGAGTTGCAACTAAAAAGAGTATGATTTGAGAAGTAATAAGTATTTAGAAAAGTGAAGAAGTAAAGTAAGAAAAGAAGATAGAGTATCAACTAAAAGGAGTATGCTTTGAGAAGTAATAAGTATTTAGAAAAGTGAAGAAGTTAAGTTAGAAAAGAAGGTAGAGTTTCAGTTTAAAGGAGTATGATTTGAGAAGTAATAAGTATTTAGAAAAGTGAAGAAGTAAAGTAAGAAAAGAAGGTAGAGTTTCAGTTTAAAGGAGTATGCTTTGAGAAGTAATAAGTATTTAGAAAAGTGAATAAGTAAAGTAAGAAAAGAAGGTAGAGTTTCAGTTAAAAAGAGTATGATTTGAGAAGTAATAAGTTTTAGAAAAGTGAAGAAGTAAAGTATGAAAAGAAGATAGAGTTTCAGTTTAAAGGAGTATGCTTTGAGAAGTAATAAGTATTTAGAAAAGTGAATAAGTAAAGTAAGAAAAGAAGGTAGAGTTTCAGTTAAAAAGAGTATGATTTGAGAAGTAATAAGTATTTAGAAAAGTGAATAAGTAAAGTATGAAAAGAAGGTAGAGTTTCAGTTTAAAGGAGTATGATTTGAGAAGTAATAAGTATTTAGAAAAGTGAAGAAGTAAAGTAAGAAAAAGAAGGTAGGATTCAGTTTAAAGGAGTATGATTTGAGAAGTAATAAGTATTTAGAAAAGTGAATAAGTAAAGTAAGAAAAGAAGATAGAGTTTCAGTTTAAAGGAGTATGCTTTGAGAAGTAATAAGTATTTAGAAAAGTGAAGAAGTAAAGTAAGAAAAGAAGGTAGAGTTTCAGTTTAAAGGAGTATGATTTGAGAAGTAATAAGTATTTAGAAAAGTGAAGAAGTAAAGTTAGAAAAGAAGGTAGAGTTTCAGATTAAAGGAGTATGATTTGAGAAGTAATAAGTATTTAGAAAAGTGAAGAAGTAAAGTAAGAAAAGAAGATAGAGTTGCAGTTTAAAGGAGTATGATTTGAGAAGTAATAAGTATTTAGAAAAGTGAAGAAGTAAAGTAGGAAAAAAAGGTAGAGTTTCAGTTTAAAGGAGTATGATTTGAGAAGTAATAAGTATTTAGAAAAGTGAAGAAGTAAAGTAAGAAAAAGAAGGTATGATTCAGTTTAAAGGAGTATGCTTTGAGAAGTAATAAGTATTTAGAAAAGCGAAGAAGTAAAGTAAGAAAAGAAGGTAGAGTTTTAGTTTAAAGGAGTATGATTTGAGAAGTAATAAGTATTTAGAAAAGTGAAGAAGTAAAGTAAGAAAAGAAGGTAGAGTTTCAGTTTAAAGGAGTATGCTTTGAGAAGTAATAAGTATTTAGAAAAGTGAAGAAGTAAAGTATGAAAAGAAGGTAGAGTTTCAGTTTAAAGGAGTATGATTTGAGAAGTAATAAGTATTTAGAAAAGTGAATAAGTAAAGTATGAAAAGAAGGTAGAGTTGCAGTTTAAAGGAGTATGATTTGAGAAGTAATAAGTATTTAGAAAAGTGAATAAGTAAAGTAAGAAAAGAAGGTAGAGTTTCAGTTTAAAGAAGTATGATTTGAGAAGTAATAAGTATTTAGAAAAGTGAAGAAGTAAAGTAAGAAAAGAAGGTAGAGTTTCAACTAAAAGGAGTATGATTTGAGAAGTAATATGTATTTAGAAAAGTGAATAAGTAAAGTAAGAAAAAGAAGGTATGATTCAGTTTAAAGGAGTATGCTTTGAGAAGTAATAAGTATTTAGAAAAGTGAATAAGTAAAGTAAGAAAAGAAGATAGAGTATCAACTAAAAGGAGTATGCTTTGAGAAGTAATAAGTATTTAGAAAAGTGAAGAAGTAAAGTAAGAAAAAGAAGGTATGATTCAGTTTAAAGGAGTATGCTTTGAGAAGTAATAAGTATTTAGAAAAGTGAAGAAGTAAAGTAAGAAAAGAAGGTAGAGTTTTAGTTTAAAGGAGTATGATTTGAGAAGTAATAAGTATTTAGAAAAGTGAAGAAGTAAAGTAAGAAAAGAAGGTAGAGTTTCAGTTTAAAGGAGTATGATTTGAGAAGTAATATGTATTTAGAAAAGTGAATAAGTAAAGTAAGAAAAAGAAGGTATGATTCAGTTTAAAGGAGTATGCTTTGAGAAGTAATAAGTATTTAGAAAAGTGAATAAGTAAAGTAAGAAAAGAAGATAGAGTATCAACTAAAAGGAGTATGCTTTGAGAAGTAATAAGTATTTAGAAAAGCGAAGAAGTAAAGTAAGAAAAAGAAGGTAGAGTTTCAGATTAAAGGAGTATGATTTGAGAAGTAATAAGTATTTAGAAAAGTGAAGAAGTAAAGTAAGAAAAGAAGGTAGGATTCAGTTTAAAGGAGTATGATTTGAGAAGTAATAAGTATTTAGAAAAGTGAATAAGTAAAGTAAGAAAAGAAGATAGAGTTTCAGATTAAAGGAGTATGATTTGAGAAGTAATAAGTATTTAGAAAAGTGAAGAAGTAAAGTAAGAAAAGAAGGTAGGATTCAGTTTAAAGGAGTATGATTTGAGAAGTAATAAGTTTTAGAAAAGTGAAGAAGTAAAGTAAGAAAAGAAGGTAGAGTTTCAGATTAAAGGAGTATGATTTGAGAAGTAATAAGTATTTAGAAAAGTGAAGAAGTAAAGTAAGAAAAGAAGGTAGGATTCAGTTTAAAGGAGTATGATTTGAGAAGTAATAAGTATTTAGAAAAGTGAATAAGTAAAGTAAGAAAAGAAGATAGAGTATCAACTAAAAGGAGTATGCTTTGAGAAGTAATAAGTATTTAGAAAAGTGAAGAAGTAAAGTAAGAAAAGAAGGTAGAGTTTCAGTTTAAAGGAGTATGATTTGAGAAGTAATAAGTATTTTGAAAAGTGAAGAAGTAAAGTAAGAAAAGAAGGTAGAGTTGCAACTAAAAAGAGTATGATTTGAGAAGTAATAAGTATTTAGAAAAGTGAAGAAGTAAATTAGGAAAAGAAGGTAGAGTTTCAGTTTAAAGGAGTATGATTTGAGAAGTAATAAGTTTTAGAAAAGTGAATAAGTAAAGTAAGAAAAGAAGGTAGAGTTTCAGTTAAAAAGAGTATGATTTGAGAAGTAATAAGTATTTAGAAAAGTGAAGAAGTAAAGTAAGAAAAGAAGGTAGAGTTTCAGATTAAAGGAGTATGCTTTGAGAAGTAATAAGTATTTAGAAAAGTGAATAAGTAAAGTAAGAAAAGAAGATAGAGTATCAACTAAAAGGAGTATGCTTTGAGAAGTAATAAGTATTTAGAAAAGTGAAGAAGTAAAGTAAGAAAAGAAGGTAGAGTTTCAGTTTAAAGGAGTATGCTTTGAGAAGTAATAAGTATTTAGAAAAGTGAATAAGTAAAGTAAGAAAAGAAGGTAGAGTTTCAGTTAAAAAGAGTATGCTTTGAGAAGTAATAAGTATTTAGAAAAGTGAAGAAGTAAAGTATGAAAAGAAGGTAGAGTTTCAGTTTAAAGGAGTATGATTTGAGAAGTAATAAGTATTTAGAAAAGCGAAGAAGTAAAGTAAGAAAAAGAAGGTAGGATTCAGTTTAAAGGAGTATGATTTGAGAAGTAATAAGTATTTAGAAAAGTGAATAAGTAAAGTAAGAAAAGAAGATAGAGTATCAACTAAAAGGAGTATGCTTTGAGAAGTAATAAGTATTTAGAAAAGTGAAGAAGTAAAGTAAGAAAAGAAGGTAGAGTTTCAGTTTAAAGGAGTATGCTTTGAGAAGTAATAAGTATTTAGAAAAGTGAATAAGTAAAGTAAGAAAAGAAGGTAGAGTTTCAGTTTAAAGGAGTATGATTTGAGAAGTAATAAGTATTTAGAAAAGCGAAGAAGTAAAGTAAGAAAAAGAAGGTATGATTCAGTTTAAAGGAGTATGCTTTGAGAAGTAATAAGTATTTAGAAAAGCGAAGAAGTAAAGTAAGAAAAGAAGATAGAGTATCAACTAAAAGGAGTATGCTTTGAGAAGTAATAAGTATTTAGAAAAGTGAAGAAGTAAAGTAAGAAAAGAAGGTAGAGTTTCAGTTTAAAGGAGTATGCTTTGAGAAGTAATAAGTATTTAGAAAAGTGAATAAGTAAAGTATGAAAAGAAGGTAGAGTTTCAGTTTAAAGGAGTATGATTTGAGAAGTAATAAGTATTTAGAAAAGCGAAGAAGTAAAGTAAGAAAAGAAGGTAGAGTTTCAGTTTAAAGGAGTATGCTTTGAGAAGTAATAAGTATTTAGAAAAGCGAAGAAGTAAAGTAAGAAAAAGAAGGTAGTGTTTTAGTTTAAAGGAGTATGCTTTGAGAAGTAATAAGTATTTAGAAAAGCGAAGAAGTAAAGTAAGAAAAGAAGGTAGAGTTTTAGTTTAAAGGAGTATGATTTGAGAAGTAATAAGTATTTAGAAAAGTGAATAAGTAAAGTAAGAAAAGAAGGTAGAGTTTCAGATTAAAGGAGTATGATTTGAGAAGTAATAAGTATTTAGAAAAGTGAAGAAGTAAAGTAAGAAAAAGAAGGTAGAGTTTCAGTTTAAAGGAGTATGATTTGAGAAGTAATAAGTATTTTGAAAAGTGAAGAAGTAAAGTAAGAAAAGAAGGTAGAGTTGCAACTAAAAAGAGTATGATTTGAGAAGTAATAAGTATTTAGAAAAGCGAAGAAGTAAAGTAAGAAAAGAAGGTAGAGTTTTAGTTTAAAGGAGTATGATTTGAGAAGTAATAAGTATTTAGAAAAGCGAAGAAGTAAAGTAAGAAAAGAAGGTAGAGTTTCAGATTAAAGGAGTATGCTTTGAGAAGTAATAAGTATTTAGAAAAGTGAAGAAGTAAAGTAAGAAAAGAAGGTAGAGTTTCAGTTTAAAGGAGTATGATTTGAGAAGTAATAAGTATTTTGAAAAGTGAAGAAGTAAAGTAAGAAAAGAAGGTAGAGTTGCAACTAAAAAGAGTATGATTTGAGAAGTAATAAGTATTTAGAAAAGTGAAGAAGTAAATTAGGAAAAGAAGGTAGAGTTTCAGTTTAAAGGAGTATGATTTGAGAAGTAATAAGTTTTAGAAAAGTGAATAAGTAAAGTAAGAAAAGAAGGTAGAGTTTCAGTTAAAAAGAGTATGATTTGAGAAGTAATAAGTATTTAGAAAAGTGAAGAAGTAAAGTAAGAAAAGAAGGTAGAGTTTCAGATTAAAGGAGTATGCTTTGAGAAGTAATAAGTATTTAGAAAAGTGAATAAGTAAAGTAAGAAAAGAAGATAGAGTATCAACTAAAAGGAGTATGCTTTGAGAAGTAATAAGTATTTAGAAAAGTGAAGAAGTAAAGTAAGAAAAGAAGGTAGAGTTTCAGTTTAAAGGAGTATGCTTTGAGAAGTAATAAGTATTTAGAAAAGTGAATAAGTAAAGTAAGAAAAGAAGGTAGAGTTTCAGTTAAAAAGAGTATGCTTTGAGAAGTAATAAGTATTTAGAAAAGTGAAGAAGTAAAGTATGAAAAGAAGGTAGAGTTTCAGTTTAAAGGAGTATGATTTGAGAAGTAATAAGTATTTAGAAAAGCGAAGAAGTAAAGTAAGAAAAAGAAGGTATGATTCAGTTTAAAGGAGTATGCTTTGAGAAGTAATAAGTATTTAGAAAAGCGAAGAAGTAAAGTAAGAAAAGAAGATAGAGTATCAACTAAAAGGAGTATGCTTTGAGAAGTAATAAGTATTTAGAAAAGTGAAGAAGTAAAGTAAGAAAAGAAGGTAGAGTTTCAGTTTAAAGGAGTATGCTTTGAGAAGTAATAAGTATTTAGAAAAGTGAATAAGTAAAGTATGAAAAGAAGGTAGAGTTTCAGTTTAAAGGAGTATGATTTGAGAAGTAATAAGTATTTAGAAAAGCGAAGAAGTAAAGTAAGAAAAGAAGGTAGAGTTTCAGTTTAAAGGAGTATGCTTTGAGAAGTAATAAGTATTTAGAAAAGCGAAGAAGTAAAGTAAGAAAAAGAAGGTAGTGTTTTAGTTTAAAGGAGTATGCTTTGAGAAGTAATAAGTATTTAGAAAAGCGAAGAAGTAAAGTATGAAAAGAAGGTAGAGTTTCAGTTTAAAGGAGTATGATTTGAGAAGTAATAAGTATTTAGAAAAGCGAAGAAGTAAAGTAAGAAAAAGAAGGTAGGATTCAGTTTAAAGGAGTATGATTTGAGAAGTAATAAGTATTTAGAAAAGTGAATAAGTAAAGTAAGAAAAGAAGATAGAGTATCAACTAAAAGGAGTATGCTTTGAGAAGTAATAAGTATTTAGAAAAGTGAAGAAGTAAAGTAAGAAAAGAAGGTAGAGTTTCAGTTTAAAGGAGTATGCTTTGAGAAGTAATAAGTATTTAGAAAAGTGAATAAGTAAAGTATGAAAAGAAGGTAGAGTTTCAGTTTAAAGGAGTATGATTTGAGAAGTAATAAGTATTTAGAAAAGCGAAGAAGTAAAGTAAGAAAAGAAGGTAGAGTTTCAGATTAAAGGAGTATGCTTTGAGAAGTAATAAGTATTTAGAAAAGTGAATAAGTAAAGTAAGAAAAGAAGGTAGAGTTTCAGATTAAAGGAGTATGATTTGAGAAGTAATAAGTATTTAGAAAAGTGAAGAAGTAAAGTAAGAAAAAGAAGGTAGAGTTTCAGTTTAAAGGAGTATGATTTGAGAAGTAATAAGTATTTTGAAAAGTGAAGAAGTAAAGTAAGAAAAGAAGGTAGAGTTGCAACTAAAAAGAGTATGATTTGAGAAGTAATAAGTATTTAGAAAAGCGAAGAAGTAAAGTAAGAAAAGAAGGTAGAGTTTTAGTTTAAAGGAGTATGATTTGAGAAGTAATAAGTATTTAGAAAAGCGAAGAAGTAAAGTAAGAAAAGAAGGTAGAGTTTCAGATTAAAGGAGTATGCTTTGAGAAGTAATAAGTATTTAGAAAAGTGAAGAAGTAAAGTAAGAAAAGAAGGTAGAGTTTCAGTTTAAAGGAGTATGATTTGAGAAGTAATAAGTATTTTGAAAAGTGAAGAAGTAAAGTAAGAAAAGAAGGTAGAGTTGCAACTAAAAAGAGTATGATTTGAGAAGTAATAAGTATTTAGAAAAGTGAAGAAGTAAATTAGGAAAAGAAGGTAGAGTTTCAGTTTAAAGGAGTATGATTTGAGAAGTAATAAGTTTTAGAAAAGTGAATAAGTAAAGTAAGAAAAGAAGGTAGAGTTTCAGTTAAAAAGAGTATGATTTGAGAAGTAATAAGTATTTAGAAAAGTGAAGAAGTAAAGTAAGAAAAGAAGGTAGAGTTTCAGATTAAAGGAGTATGCTTTGAGAAGTAATAAGTATTTAGAAAAGTGAATAAGTAAAGTAAGAAAAGAAGATAGAGTATCAACTAAAAGGAGTATGCTTTGAGAAGTAATAAGTATTTAGAAAAGTGAAGAAGTAAAGTAAGAAAAGAAGGTAGAGTTTCAGTTTAAAGGAGTATGCTTTGAGAAGTAATAAGTATTTAGAAAAGTGAATAAGTAAAGTAAGAAAAGAAGGTAGAGTTTCAGTTAAAAAGAGTATGCTTTGAGAAGTAATAAGTATTTAGAAAAGTGAAGAAGTAAAGTATGAAAAGAAGGTAGAGTTTCAGTTTAAAGGAGTATGATTTGAGAAGTAATAAGTATTTAGAAAAGCGAAGAAGTAAAGTAAGAAAAAGAAGGTATGATTCAGTTTAAAGGAGTATGCTTTGAGAAGTAATAAGTATTTAGAAAAGCGAAGAAGTAAAGTAAGAAAAGAAGATAGAGTATCAACTAAAAGGAGTATGCTTTGAGAAGTAATAAGTATTTAGAAAAGTGAAGAAGTAAAGTAAGAAAAGAAGGTAGAGTTTCAGTTTAAAGGAGTATGCTTTGAGAAGTAATAAGTATTTAGAAAAGTGAATAAGTAAAGTATGAAAAGAAGGTAGAGTTTCAGTTTAAAGGAGTATGATTTGAGAAGTAATAAGTATTTAGAAAAGCGAAGAAGTAAAGTAAGAAAAGAAGGTAGAGTTTCAGTTTAAAGGAGTATGCTTTGAGAAGTAATAAGTATTTAGAAAAGCGAAGAAGTAAAGTAAGAAAAAGAAGGTAGTGTTTTAGTTTAAAGGAGTATGCTTTGAGAAGTAATAAGTATTTAGAAAAGCGAAGAAGTAAAGTATGAAAAGAAGGTAGAGTTTCAGTTTAAAGGAGTATGATTTGAGAAGTAATAAGTATTTAGAAAAGCGAAGAAGTAAAGTAAGAAAAAGAAGGTAGGATTCAGTTTAAAGGAGTATGATTTGAGAAGTAATAAGTATTTAGAAAAGTGAATAAGTAAAGTAAGAAAAGAAGATAGAGTATCAACTAAAAGGAGTATGCTTTGAGAAGTAATAAGTATTTAGAAAAGTGAAGAAGTAAAGTAAGAAAAGAAGGTAGAGTTTCAGTTTAAAGGAGTATGCTTTGAGAAGTAATAAGTATTTAGAAAAGTGAATAAGTAAAGTATGAAAAGAAGGTAGAGTTTCAGTTTAAAGGAGTATGATTTGAGAAGTAATAAGTATTTAGAAAAGCGAAGAAGTAAAGTAAGAAAAGAAGGTAGAGTTTCAGTTTAAAGGAGTATGCTTTGAGAAGTAATAAGTATTTAGAAAAGCGAAGAAGTAAAGTAAGAAAAAGAAGGTAGTGTTTTAGTTTAAAAGAGTATGATTTGAGAAGTAATAAGTATTTAGAAAAGTGAAGAAGTAAAGTATGAAAAGAAGGTAGAGTTTCAGTTTAAAGGAGTATGATTTGAGAAGTAATAAGTATTTAGAAAAGCGAAGAAGTAAAGTAAGAAAAAGAAGGTAGGATTCAGTTTAAAGGAGTATGATTTGAGAAGTAATAAGTATTTAGAAAAGTGAATAAGTAAAGTAAGAAAAGAAGATAGAGTATCAACTAAAAGGAGTATGCTTTGAGAAGTAATAAGTATTTAGAAAAGTGAAGAAGTAAAGTAAGAAAAGAAGGTAGAGTTTCAGTTTAAAGGAGTATGCTTTGAGAAGTAATAAGTATTTAGAAAAGTGAATAAGTAAAGTAAGAAAAGAAGGTAGAGTTTCAGTTTAAAGGAGTATGATTTGAGAAGTAATAAGTATTTAGAAAAGCGAAGAAGTAAAGTAAGAAAAAGAAGGTATGATTCAGTTTAAAGGAGTATGCTTTGAGAAGTAATAAGTATTTAGAAAAGCGAAGAAGTAAAGTAAGAAAAGAAGATAGAGTATCAACTAAAAGGAGTATGCTTTGAGAAGTAATAAGTATTTAGAAAAGTGAAGAAGTAAAGTAAGAAAAGAAGGTAGAGTTTCAGTTTAAAGGAGTATGCTTTGAGAAGTAATAAGTATTTAGAAAAGTGAATAAGTAAAGTATGAAAAGAAGGTAGAGTTTCAGTTTAAAGGAGTATGATTTGAGAAGTAATAAGTATTTAGAAAAGCGAAGAAGTAAAGTAAGAAAAGAAGGTAGAGTTTCAGTTTAAAGGAGTATGCTTTGAGAAGTAATAAGTATTTAGAAAAGCGAAGAAGTAAAGTAAGAAAAAGAAGGTAGTGTTTCAGTTTAAAGGAGTATGCTTTGAGAAGTAATAAGTATTTAGAAAAGCGAAGAAGTAAAGTAAGAAAAGAAGGTAGAGTTTTAGTTTAAAGGAGTATGATTTGAGAAGTAATAAGTATTTAGAAAAGTGAATAAGTAAAGTAAGAAAAGAAGGTAGAGTTTCAGATTAAAGGAGTATGATTTGAGAAGTAATAAGTATTTAGAAAAGTGAAGAAGTAAAGTAAGAAAAAGAAGGTAGGATTCAGTTTAAAGGAGTATGATTTGAGAAGTAATAAGTATTTAGAAAAGTGAATAAGTAAAGTAAGAAAAGAAGATAGAGTATCAACTAAAAGGAGTATGCTTTGAGAAGTAATAAGTATTTAGAAAAGTGAAGAAGTAAAGTAAGAAAAGAAGGTAGAGTTTCAGTTTAAAGGAGTATGCTTTGAGAAGTAATAAGTATTTAGAAAAGTGAAGAAGTAAAGTAAGAAAAGAAGGTAGAGTTTCAGTTTAAAGGAGTATGATTTGAGAAGTAATAAGTATTTAGAAAAGTGAAGAAGTAAAGTAAGAAAAGAAGATAGAGTTGCAGTTTAAAGGAGTATGATTTGAGAAGTAATAAGTATTTAGAAAAGTGAATAAGTAAAGTATGAAAAGAAGGTAGAGTTTCAGTTTAAAGGAGTATGATTTGAGAAGTAATAAGTATTTAGAAAAGTGAAGAAGTAAAGTAAGAAAAAGAAGGTAGGATTCAGTTTAAAGGAGTATGATTTGAGAAGTAATAAGTATTTAGAAAAGTGAATAAGTAAAGTAAGAAAAGAAGATAGAGTATCAACTAAAAGGAGTATGCTTTGAGAAGTAATAAGTATTTAGAAAAGTGAAGAAGTAAAGTAAGAAAAGAAGGTAGAGTTTCAGTTTAAAGGAGTATGCTTTGAGAAGTAATAAGTATTTAGAAAAGCGAAGAAGTAAAGTAAGAAAAAGAAGGTAGTGTTTTAGTTTAAAAGAGTATGATTTGAGAAGTAATAAGTATTTAGAAAAGTGAAGAAGTAAAGTATGAAAAGAAGGTAGAGTTTCAGTTTAAAGGAGTATGATTTGAGAAGTAATAAGTATTTAGAAAAGCGAAGAAGTAAAGTAAGAAAAAGAAGGTAGGATTCAGTTTAAAGGAGTATGATTTGAGAAGTAATAAGTATTTAGAAAAGTGAATAAGTAAAGTAAGAAAAGAAGATAGAGTATCAACTAAAAGGAGTATGCTTTGAGAAGTAATAAGTATTTAGAAAAGTGAAGAAGTAAAGTAAGAAAAGAAGGTAGAGTTTCAGTTTAAAGGAGTATGCTTTGAGAAGTAATAAGTATTTAGAAAAGTGAATAAGTAAAGTAAGAAAAGAAGGTATGATTCAGTTTAAAGGAGTATGCTTTGAGAAGTAATAAGTATTTAGAAAAGCGAAGAAGTAAAGTAAGAAAAAGAAGGTAGAGTTTTAGTTTAAAGGAGTATGCTTTGAGAAGTAATAAGTATTTAGAAAAGCGAAGAAGTAAAGTAAGAAAAGAAGGTAGAGTTTTAGTTTAAAGGAGTATGATTTGAGAAGTAATAAGTATTTAGAAAAGTGAAGAAGTAAAGTAAGAAAAGAAGGTAGAGTTTCAGTTAAAAGGAGTATGCTTTGAGAAGCAATAAGTTTTAGAAAAGTGAAGAAGTAAAGTAAGAAAAGAAGGTAGAGTTTCAGATTAAAGGAGTATGATTTGAGAAGTAATAAGTATTTAGAAAAGTGAAGAAGTTAAGTAAGAAAAAGAAGGTAGGATTCAGTTTAAAGGAGTATGATTTGAGAAGTAATAAGTATTTAGAAAAGTGAATAAGTAAAGTAAGAAAAGAAGATAGAGTATCAACTAAAAGGAGTATGCTTTGAGAAGTAATAAGTATTTAGAAAAGTGAAGAAGTAAAGTAAGAAAAGAAGGTAGAGTTTCAGTTTAAAGGAGTATGCTTTGAGAAGTAATAAGTATTTAGAAAAGTGAATAAGTAAAGTATGAAAAGAAGGTAGAGTTTCAGTTTAAAGGAGTATGATTTGAGAAGTAATAAGTATTTAGAAAAGTGAATAAGTAAAGTATGAAAAGAAGGTAGAGTTGCAGTTTAAAGGAGTATGATTTGAGAAGTAATAAGTATTTAGAAAAGTGAATAAGTAAAGTAAGAAAAGAAGGTAGAGTTTCAGTTAAAAAGAGTATGATTTGAGAAGTAATAAGTATTTAGAAAAGTGAAGAAGTAAAGTAAGAAAAGAAGGTAGAGTTTCAGATTAAAGGAGTATGCTTTGAGAAGTAATAAGTATTTAGAAAAGTGAATAAGTAAAGTAAGAAAAGAAGATAGAGTATCAACTAAAAGGAGTATGATTTGAGAAGTAATAAGTATTTAGAAAAGTGAAGAAGTAAAGTAAGAAAAGAAGGTAGAGTTTCAGTTTAAAGGAGTATGCTTTGAGAAGTAATAAGTATTTAGAAAAGTGAAGAAGTAAAGTAAGAAAAGAAGGTAGAGTTTCAGTTAAAAAGAGTATGCTTTGAGAAGTAATAAGTATTTAGAAAAGTGAAGAAGTAAAGTAAGAAAAAGAAGGTAGGATTCAGTTTAAAGGAGTATGATTTGAGAAGTAATAAGTATTTAGAAAAGTGAATAAGTAAAGTAAGAAAAGAAGATAGAGTATCAACTAAAAGGAGTATGCTTTGAGAAGTAATAAGTATTTAGAAAAGTGAAGAAGTAAAGTAAGAAAAGAAGGTAGAGTATCAACTAAAAGGAGTATGCTTTGAGAAGTAATAAGTATTTAGAAAAGTGAAGAAGTAAAGTAAGAAAAGAAGGTAGAGTTTCAGTTTAAAGGAGTATGCTTTGAGAAGTAATAAGTATTTAGAAAAGTGAAGAAGTAAAGTAAGAAAAGAAGGTAGAGTTTCAGTTAAAAAGAGTATGATTTGAGAAGTAATAAGTATTTAGAAAAGCGAAGAAGTAAAGTAAGAAAAAGAAGGTATGATTCAGTTTAAAGGAGTATGCTTTGAGAAGTAATAAGTATTTAGAAAAGTGAAGAAGTAAAGTAAGAAAAGAAGGTAGAGTTTCAGATTAAAGGAGTATGATTTGAGAAGTAATAAGTATTTAGAAAAGTGAAGAAGTTAAGTAAGAAAAAGAAGGTAGGATTCAGTTTAAAGGAGTATGATTTGAGAAGTAATAAGTATTTAGAAAAGTGAAGAAGTAAAGTAAGAAAAAGAAGGTAGGATTCAGTTTAAAGGAGTATGATTTGAGAAGTAATAAGTATTTAGAAAAGTGAATAAGTAAAGTAAGAAAAGAAGATAGAGTATCAACTAAAAGGAGTATGCTTTGAGAAGTAATAAGTATTTAGAAAAGTGAAGAAGTAAAGTAAGAAAAGAAGGTAGAGTTTCAGTTTAAAGGAGTATGCTTTGAGAAGTAATAAGTATTTAGAAAAGTGAAGAAGTAAAGTAAGAAAAGAAGGTAGAGTTTCAGTTTAAAGGAGTATGATTTGAGAAGTAATAAGTATTTAGAAAAGCGAAGAAGTAAAGTAAGAAAAAGAAGGTATGATTCAGTTTAAAGGAGTATGCTTTGAGAAGTAATAAGTATTTAGAAAAGCGAAGAAGTAAAGTAAGAAAAGAAGGTAGAGTTTCAGTTTAAAGGAGTATGATTTGAGAAGTAATAAGTTTTAGAAAAGTGAAGAAGTAAAGTAAGAAAAGAAGGTAGAGTATCAACTAAAAGGAGTATGCTTTGAGAAGTAATAAGTATTTAGAAAAGTGAAGAAGTAAAGTAAGAAAAGAAGGTAGAGTTTCAGTTTAAAGGAGTATGCTTTGAGAAGTAATAAGTATTTAGAAAAGTGAATAAGTAAAGTAAGAAAAGAAGGTAGAGTTTCAGTTAAAAAGAGTATGCTTTGAGAAGTAATAAGTATTTAGAAAAGTGAAGAAGTAAAGTATGAAAAGAAGGTAGAGTTTCAGTTTAAAGGAGTATGATTTGAGAAGTAATAAGTATTTAGAAAAGTGAATAAGTAAAGTATGAAAAGAAGGTAGAGTTTCAGTTTAAAGGAGTATGATTTGAGAAGTAATAAGTATTTAGAAAAGTGAAGAAGTAAAGTAAGAAAAAGAAGGTAGGATTCAGTTTAAAGGAGTATGATTTGAGAAGTAATAAGTATTTAGAAAAGTGAATAAGTAAAGTAAGAAAAGAAGGTAGAGTTTCAGTTTAAAGGAGTATGATTTGAGAAGTAATAAGTATTTAGAAAAGTGAAGAAGTAAAGTAAGAAAAGAAGGTAGAGTTTCAGTTTAAAGGAGTATGCTTTGAGAAGTAATAAGTATTTAGAAAAGTGAAGAAGTAAAGTAAGAAAAGAAGGTAGAGTTTCAGTTTAAAGGAGTATGCTTTGAGAAGTAATAAGTATTTAGAAAAGTGAATAAGTAAAGTAAGAAAAGAAGGTAGAGTTTCAGTTTAAAGGAGTATGCTTTGAGAAGCAATAAGTTTTAGAAAAGTGAATAAGTAAAGTAAGAAAAGAAGATAGAGTATCAACTAAAAAGAGTATGCTTTGAGAAGTAATAAGTATTTAGAAAAGTGAAGAAGTAAAGTAAGAAAAGAAGGTAGAGTTTCAGTTTAAAGGAGTATGCTTTGAGAAGCAATAAGTATTTAGAAAAGTGAATAAGTAAAGTAAGAAAAGAAGATAGAGTATCAACTAAAAGGAGTATGCTTTGAGAAGTAATAAGTATTTAGAAAAGCGAAGAAGTAAAGTAAGAAAAGAAGGTAGAGTTTCAGTTTAAAGGAGTATGCTTTGAGAAGTAATAAGTATTTAGAAAAGTGAAGAAGTAAAGTATGAAAAGAAGGTAGAGTTTCAGTTAAAAGGAGTATGCTTTGAGAAGTAATAAGTATTTAGAAAAGTGAAGAAGTAAAGTAAGAAAAGAAGGTAGAGTTTCAGTTAAAAAGAGTATGATTTGAGAAGTAATAAGTATTTAGAAAAGTGAATAAGTAAAGTATGAAAAGAAGGTAGAGTTTCAGTTAAAAGGAGTATGCTTTGAGAAGTAATAAGTATTTAGAAAAGTGAAGAAGTAAAGTAAGAAAAGAAGATAGAGTATCAACTAAAAGGAGTATGCTTTGAGAAGTAATAAGTATTTAGAAAAGCGAAGAAGTAAAGTAAGAAAAAAAGGTAGAGTTTCAGTTAAAAAGAGTATGCTTTGAGAAGTAATAAGTATTTAGAAAAGTGAAGAAGTAAAGTATGAAAAGAAGGTAGAGTTTCAGTTAAAAGGAGTATGCTTTGAGAAGTAATAAGTATTTAGAAAAGTGAAGAAGTAAAGTAAGAAAAGAAGGTAGAGTTTCAGTTAAAAAGAGTATGATTTGAGAAGTAATAAGTATTTAGAAAAGTGAATAAGTAAAGTATGAAAAGAAGGTAGAGTTTCAGTTTAAAGGAGTATGCTTTGAGAAGTAATAAGTATTTAGAAAAGTGAAGAAGTAAAGTAAGAAAAGAAGGTAGAGTTTCAGTTTAAAGGAGTATGCTTTGAGAAGCAATAAGTATTTAGAAAAGTGAATAAGTAAAGTAAGAAAAGAAGATAGAGTATCAACTAAAAGGAGTATGCTTTGAGAAGTAATAAGTATTTAGAAAAGCGAAGAAGTAAAGTAAGAAAAGAAGGTAGAGTTTCAGTTTAAAGGAGTATGCTTTGAGAAGTAATAAGTATTTAGAAAAGTGAATAAGTAAAGTAAGAAAAGAAGGTAGAGTTTCAGTTTAAAGGAGTATGATTTGAGAAGTAATAAGTATTTAGAAAAGTGAAGAAGTAAAGTTAGAAAAGAAGGTAGAGTTTCAGTTTAAAGGAGTATGATTTGAGAAGTAATAAGTATTTAGAAAAGTGAAGAAGTAAAGTAAGAAAAGAAGGTAGAGTTTCAGTTTAAAGGAGTATGCTTTGAGAAGTAATAAGTATTTAGAAAAGTGAATAAGTAAAGTAAGAAAAGAAGGTAGAGTTTCAGTTTAAAGGAGTATGATTTGAGAAGTAATAAGTATTTAGAAAAGTGAAGAAGTAAAGTTAGAAAAGAAGGTAGAGTTTCAGTTTAAAGCAGTATGCTTTGAGAAGTAATAAGTATTTAGAAAAGCGAAGAAGTAAAGTAAGAAAAGAAGGTAGAGTTTCAGTTTAAAGGAGTATGATTTGAGAAGTAATAAGTTTTAGAAAAGTGAAGAAGTAAAGTAAGAAAAGAAGGTAGAGTTTCAGATTAAAGGAGTATGATTTGAGAAGTAATAAGTATTTAGCAAAGTGAAGAAGTAAAGTAGGAAAAAAAGGTAGAGTTTCAGTTAAAAAGAGTATGATTTGAGAAGTAATAAGTATTTAGAAAAGTGAATAAGTAAAGTAAGAAAAGAAGGTAGAGTTTCAGTTTAAAGGAGTATGATTTGAGAAATAATAAGTTTTAGAAAAGTGAAGAAGTAAAGTATGAAAAGAAGGTAGAGTTTCAGTTTAAAGGAGTATGCTTTGAGAATCAATAAGTATTTAGAAAAGTGAAGAAGTAAAGTAAGAAAAGAAGATAGAGTTTCAACTAAAAGGAGTATGCTTTGAGAAGTAATAAGTATTTAGAAAAGTGAAGAAGTAAAGTAAGAAAAGAAGGTAGAGTTTCAGATTAAAGGAGTATGATTTGAGAAGTAATAAGTTTTAGAAAAGTGAAGAAGTAAAGTAGGAAAAAAAGGTAGAGTTTCAGTTAAAAGGAGTATGCTTTGAGAAGTAATAAGTATTTAGAAAAGTGAAGAAGTAAAGTATGAAAAGAAGGTAGAGTTTCAGTTAAAAGGAGTATGCTTTGAGAAGTAATAAGTATTTAGAAAAGTGAAGAAGTAAAGTAAGAAAAGAAGGTAGAGTTTCAGTTAAAAAGAGTATGATTTGAGAAGTAATAAGTATTTAGAAAAGTGAATAAGTAAAGTATGAAAAGAAGGTAGAGTTTCAGTTTAAAGGAGTATGCTTTGAGAAGTAATAAGTATTTAGAAAAGTGAAGAAGTAAAGTAAGAAAAGAAGATAGAGTTTCAACTAAAAGGAGTATTCTTTGAGAAGTAATAAGTATTTAGAAAAGCGAAGAAGTAAAGTAAGAAAAGAAGGTAGAGTTTCAGTTTAAAGGAGTATGCTTTGAGAAGCAATAAGTTTTAGAAAAGTGAATAAGTAAAGTAAGAAAAGAAGATAGAGTATCAACTAAAAGGAGTATGCTTTGAGAAGTAATAAGTATTTAGAAAAGTGAAGAAGTAAAGTAAGAAAAGAAGGTAGAGTTTCAGTTTAAAGGAGTATGCTTTGAGAAGTAATAAGTATTTAGAAAAGTGAATAAGTAAAGTAAGAAAAGAAGGTAGAGTTTCAGTTAAAAGGAGTATGCTTTGAGAAGTAATAAGTATTTAGAAAAGTGAAGAAGTAAAGTAAGAAAAGAAGGTAGAGTTTCAGTTTAAAGGAGTATGCTTTGAGAAGTAATAAGTATTTAGAAAAGTGAAGAAGTAAAGTAAGAAAAGAAGGTAGAGTTTCAGTTTAAAGGAGTATGCTTTGAGAAGTAATAAGTATTTAGAAAAGTGAATAAGTAAAGTAAGAAAAGAAGGTAGAGTTTCAGTTTAAAGGAGTATGCTTTGAGAAGTAATAAGTTTTAGAAAAGTGAATAAGTAAAGTAAGAAAAGAAGATAGAGTTTCAACTAAAAAGAGTATGCTTTGAGAAGTAATAAGTATTTAGAAAAGTGAAGAAGTAAAGTAAGAAAAGAAGGTAGAGTTTCAGTTTAAAGGAGTATGCTTTGAGAAGCAATAAGTATTTAGAAAAGTGAATAAGTAAAGTAAGAAAAGAAGATAGAGTATCAGTTAAAAGGAGTATGCTTTGAGAAGTAATAAGTATTTAGAAAAGTGAAGAAGTAAAGTAAGAAAAGAAGGTAGAGTTTCAGTTTAAAGGAGTATGCTTTGAGAAGTAATAAGTATTTAGAAAAGTGAAGAAGTAAAGTATGAAAAGAAGGTAGAGTTTCAGTTAAAAGGAGTATGCTTTGAGAAGTAATAAGTATTTAGAAAAGTGAAGAAGTAAAGTAAGAAAAGAAGGTAGAGTTTCAGTTAAAAAGAGTATGATTTGAGAAGTAATAAGTATTTAGAAAAGTGAATAAGTAAAGTATGAAAAGAAGGTAGAGTTTCAGTTAAAAGGAGTATGCTTTGAGAAGTAATAAGTATTTAGAAAAGTGAAGAAGTAAAGTAAGAAAAGAAGATAGAGTTCAGTTAAAAGGAGTATGATTTGAGAAGTAATAAGTATTTAGAAAAGTGAAGAAGTAAAGTAAGAAAAGAAGGTAGAGTTTCAGTTAAAAGGAGTATGCTTTGAGAAGTAATAAGTATTTAGAAAAGTAGAATAAGTAAAGTATGAAAAGAAGGTAGAGTTTCAGTTAAAAAGAATGCTTTGAGAGTATGTATTTTGAGAAGTAATGAAAAGAAGTATTTAGAAAAGTGAAGAAGTAAAGTAAGAAAAGAAGGTAGAGTTTCAGTTAAAAAGAGTATGATTTGAGAAGTAATAAGTATTTAGAAAAGTGAATAAGTAAAGTATGAAAAGAAGGTAGAGTTTCAGTTTAAAGGAGTATGATTTGAGAAGTAATAAGTATTTAGAAAAGTGAAGAAGTAAAGTAAGAAAAGAAGGTAGAGTTTCAGTTTAAAGGAGTATGATTTGAGAAGTAATAAGTATTTAGAAAAGTGAATAAGTAAAGTAAGAAAAGAAGGTAGAGTTTCAGTTAAAAGGAGTATGCTTTGAGAAGTAATAAGTATTTAGAAAAGTGAAGAAGTAAAGTAAGAAAAGAAGGTAGAGTTTCAGTTTAAAGGAGTATGATTTGAGAAGTAATAAGTATTTAGAAAAGTGAAGAAGTAAAGTAAGAAAAGAAGGTAGAGTTTCAGTTTAAAGGAGTATGATTTGAGAAGTAATAAGTATTTAGAAAAGTGAAGAAGTAAAGTAAGAAAAGAAGGTAGAGTTTCAGTTTAAAGGAGTATGCTTTGAGAAGTAATAAGTATTTAGAAAAGTGAAGAAGTAAAGTAAGAAAAGAAGGTAGAGTTTCAGTTTAAAGGAGTATGATTTGAGAAGTAATAAGTATTTAGAAAAGTGAAGAAGTAAAGTAGGAAAAAAAGGTAGAGTTTCAGTTAAAAGGAGTATGCTTTGAGAAGTAATAAGTATTTAGAAAAGTGAAGAAGTAAAGTATGAAAAGAAGGTAGAGTTTCAGTTAAAAGGAGTATGATTTGAGAAGTAATAAGTTTTAGAAAAGTGAAGAAGTAAAGTAGGAAAAGAAGGTAGAGTTTCAGTTAAAAGGAGTATGCTTTGAGAAGTAATAAGTATTTAGAAAAGTGAAGAAGTAAAGTATGAAAAGAAGGTAGAGTTTCAGTTAAAAGGAGTATGCTTTGAGAAGTAATAAGTATTTAGAAAAGTGAAGAAGTAAAGTAAGAAAAGAAGGTAGAGTTTCAGTTTAAAGGAGTATGATTTGAGAAGTAATAAGTATTTAGAAAAGTGAATAAGTAAAGTATGAAAAGAAGGTAGAGTTTCAGTTTAAAGGAGTATGCTTTGAGAAGTAATAAGTATTTAGAAAAGTGAAGAAGTAAAGTATGAAAAGAAGGTAGAGTTTCAACTAAAAGGAGTATTCTTTGAGAAGTAATAAGTATTTAGAAAAGTGAATAAGTAAAGTAAGAAAAGAAGGTAGAGTTTCAGTTTAAAGGAGTATGCTTTGAGAAGTAATAAGTATTTAGAAAAGTGAATAAGTAAAGTAAGAAAAGAAGGTAGAGTTTCAGTTTAAAGGAGTATGATTTGAGAAGTAATAAGTATTTAGAAAAGCGAAGAAGTAAAGTAAGAAAAAGAAGGTATGATTCAGTTTAAAGGAGTATGCTTTGAGAAGTAATAAGTATTTAGAAAAGCGAAGAAGTAAAGTATGAAAAGAAGGTAGAGTTTCAGTTTAAAGGAGTATGATTTGAGAAGTAATAAGTATTTAGAAAAGTGAAGAAGTAAAGTAAGAAAAAGAAGGTAGAGTTTTAGTTTAAAGGAGTATGCTTTGAGAAGCAATAAGTTTTAGAAAAGTGAATAAGTAAAGTATGAAAAGAAGATAGAGTATCAACTAAAAGGAGTATGCTTTGAGAAGTAATAAGTATTTAGAAAAGTGAAGAAGTAAAGTAAGAAAAGAAGGTAGAGTTTCAGTTTAAAGCAGTATGCTTTGAGAAGTAATAAGTATTTAGAAAAGTGAATAAGTAAAGTAAGAAAAGAAGGTAGAGTTTCAGTTTAAAGGAGTATGATTTGAGAAGTAATAAGTATTTAGAAAAGTGAAGAAGTAAAGTTAGAAAAGAAGGTAGAGTTTCAGTTAAAAAGAGTATGATTTGAGAAGTAATAAGTATTTAGAAAAGTGAATAAGTAAAGTATGAAAAGAAGGTAGAGTTTCAGTTTAAAGGAGTATGATTTGAGAAGTAATAAGTATTTAGAAAAGTGAAGAAGTAAAGTAAGAAAAAGAAGGTAGGATTCAGTTTAAAGGAGTATGATTTGAGAAGTAATAAGTATTTAGAAAAGTGAATAAGTAAAGTAAGAAAAGAAGGTAGAGTTTCAGTTTAAAGGAGTATGCTTTGAGAAGTAATAAGTATTTAGAAAAGTGAATAAGTAAAGTAAGAAAAGAAGGTAGAGTTTCAGTTTAAAGGAGTATGATTTGAGAAGTAATAAGTATTTAGAAAAGTGAAGAAGTAAAGTTAGAAAAGAAGGTAGAGTTTCAGTTTAAAGGAGTATGATTTGAGAAGTAATAAGTATTTAGAAAAGTGAAGAAGTAAAGTAAGAAAAGAAGATAGAGTTGCAGTTTAAAGGAGTATGATTTGAGAAGTAATAAGTTTTAGAAAAGTGAAGAAGTAAAGTAGGAAAAAAAGGTAGAGTTTCAGTTAAAAGGAGTATGCTTTGAGAAGTAATAAGTATTTAGAAAAGTGAAGAAGTAAAGTATGAAAAGAAGGTAGAGTTTCAGTTAAAAAGAGTATGATTTGAGAAGTAATAAGTATTTAGAAAAGTGAATAAGTAAAGTATGAAAAGAAGGTAGAGTTTCAGTTTAAAGGAGTATGATTTGAGAAGTAATAAGTATTTAGAAAAGTGAAGAAGTAAAGTATGAAAAGAAGGTAGAGTTTCAGTTAAAAGGAGTATGCTTTGAGAAGTAATAAGTATTTAGAAAAGTGAAGAAGTAAAGTAAGAAAAGAAGGTAGAGTTTCAGTTAAAAAGAGTATGATTTGAGAAGTAATAAGTATTTAGAAAAGTGAATAAGTAAAGTATGAAAAGAAGGTAGAGTTTCAGTTTAAAGGAGTATGCTTTGAGAAGTAATAAGTATTTAGAAAAGTGAAGAAGTAAAGTATGAAAAGAAGGTAGAGTTTCAGTTAAAAGGAGTATGCTTTGAGAAGTAATAAGTATTTAGAAAAGTGAAGAAGTAAAGTAAGAAAAGAAGGTAGAGTTTCAGTTAAAAAGAGTATGATTTGAGAAGTAATAAGTATTTAGAAAAGTGAATAAGTAAAGTATGAAAAGAAGGTAGAGTTTCAGTTTAAAGGAGTATGCTTTGAGAAGTAATAAGTTTTAGAAAAGTGAATAAGTAAAGTAAGAAAAGAAGATAGAGTATCAACTAAAAGGAGTATGCTTTGAGAAGTAATAAGTATTTAGAAAAGTGAAGAAGTAAAGTATGAAAAGAAGGTAGAGTTTCAACTAAAAGGAGTATTCTTTGAGAAGTAATAAGTATTTAGAAAAGTGAATAAGTAAAGTAAGAAAAGAAGGTAGAGTTTCAGTTTAAAGGAGTATGCTTTGAGAAGTAATAAGTATTTAGAAAAGTGAAGAAGTAAAGTTAGAAAAGAAGGTAGAGTTTCAGTTAAAAAGAGTATGATTTGAGAAGTAATAAGTATTTAGAAAAGTGAATAAGTAAAGTATGAAAAGAAGGTAGAGTTTCAGTTTAAAGGAGTATGATTTGAGAAGTAATAAGTATTTAGAAAAGTGAAGAAGTAAAGTAAGAAAAAGAAGGTAGGATTCAGTTTAAAGGAGTATGATTTGAGAAGTAATAAGTATTTAGAAAAGTGAATAAGTAAAGTAAGAAAAGAAGGTAGAGTTTCAGTTTAAAGGAGTATGCTTTGAGAAGTAATAAGTATTTAGAAAAGTGAATAAGTAAAGTAAGAAAAGAAGGTAGAGTTTCAGTTTAAAGGAGTATGATTTGAGAAGTAATAAGTATTTAGAAAAGTGAAGAAGTAAAGTTAGAAAAGAAGGTAGAGTTTCAGTTTAAAGGAGTATGATTTGAGAAGTAATAAGTATTTAGAAAAGTGAAGAAGTAAAGTAAGAAAAGAAGATAGAGTTGCAGTTTAAAGGAGTATGATTTGAGAAGTAATAAGTTTTAGAAAAGTGAAGAAGTAAAGTAGGAAAAAAAGGTAGAGTTTAAGTTAAAAGGAGTATGCTTTGAGAAGTAATAAGTATTTAGAAAAGTGAAGAAGTAAAGTATGAAAAGAAGGTAGAGTTTCAGTTAAAAAGAGTATGATTTGAGAAGTAATAAGTATTTAGAAAAGTGAATAAGTAAAGTAAGAAAAGAAGGTAGAGTTTCAGTTTAAAGGAGTATGATTTGAGAAGTAATAAGTATTTAGAAAAGTGAAGAAGTAAAGTAAGAAAAGAAGATAGAGTTTCAACTAAAAGGAGTATTCTTTGAGAAGTAATAAGTATTTAGAAAAGTGAATAAGTAAAGTAAGAAAAGAAGGTAGAGTTTCAGTTTAAAGGAGTATGCTTTGAGAAGTAATAAGTATTTAGAAAAGTGAATAAGTAAAGTAAGAAAAGAAGGTAGAGTTTCAGTTTAAAGGAGTATGATTTGAGAAGTAATAAGTATTTAGAAAAGCGAAGAAGTAAAGTAAGAAAAAGAAGGTATGATTCAGTTTAAAGGAGTATGCTTTGAGAAGTAATAAGTATTTAGAAAAGCGAAGAAGTAAAGTAAGAAAAGAAGGTAGAGTTTCAGTTTAAAGGAGTATGATTTGAGAAGTAATAAGTATTTAGAAAAGTGAAGAAGTAAAGTAAGAAAAGAAGGTAGAGTTTCAGATTAAAGGAGTATGATTTGAGAAGTAATAAGTATTTAGAAAAGTGAAGAAGTAAAGTTAGAAAAGAAGGTAGAGTTTCAGTTAAAAAGAGTATGATTTGAGAAGTAATAAGTATTTAGAAAAGTGAATAAGTAAAGTATGAAAAGAAGGTAGAGTTTCAGTTTAAAGGAGTATGATTTGAGAAGTAATAAGTATTTAGAAAAGTGAAGAAGTAAAGTAAGAAAAAGAAGGTAGGATTCAGTTTAAAGGAGTATGATTTGAGAAGTAATAAGTATTTAGAAAAGTGAATAAGTAAAGTATGAAAAGAAGGTAGAGTTTCAGTTTAAAGGAGTATGATTTGAGAAGTAATAAGTATTTAGAAAAGTGAAGAAGTAAAGTATGAAAAGAAGGTAGAGTTTCAACTAAAAGGAGTATTCTTTGAGAAGTAATAAGTTTTAGAAAAGTGAAGAAGTAAAGTAAGAAAAGAAGGTAGAGTTTCAGTTAAAAAGAGTATGCTTTGAGAAGTAATAAGTATTTAGAAAAGTGAAGAAGTAAAGTAAGAAAAGAAGGTAGAGTTTCAGTTAAAAGGAGTATGATTTGAGAAGTAATAAGTATTTAGAAAAGTGAAGAAGTAAAGTAAGAAAAAGAAGGTAGAGTTTCAGTTTAAAGGAGTATGATTTGAGAAGTAATAAGTATTTAGCAAAGTGAAGAAGTAAAGTAGGAAAAAAAGGTAGAGTTTCAGTTTAAAGGAGTATGATTTGAGAAGTAATAAGTATTTAGAAAAGTGAAGAAGTAAAGTAAGAAAAGAAGGTAGAGTTTCAGTTTAAAGGAGTATGATTTGAGAAGTAATAAGTATTTAGAAAAGTGAAGAAGTAAAGTAAGAAAAGAAGGTAGAGTTTCAACTAAAAGGAGTATGCTTTGAGAAGTAATAAGTATTTAGAAAAGTGAAGAAGTAAAGTAAGAAAAGAAGGTAGAGTTTCAGATTGAAGGAGTATGATTTGAGAAGTAATAAGTTTTAGAAAAGTGAAGAAGTAAAGTAGGAAAAAAAGGTAGAGTTTCAGTTAAAAGGAGTATGCTTTGAGAAGTAATAAGTATTTAGAAAAGTGAAGAAGTAAAGTATGAAAAGAAGGTAGAGTTTCAGTTAAAAGGAGTATGCTTTGAGAAGTAATAAGTATTTAGAAAAGTGAAGAAGTAAAGTAAGAAAAGAAGGTAGAGTTTCAGTTTAAAGGAGTATGATTTGAGAAGTAATAAGTATTTAGAAAAGTGAATAAGTAAAGTATGAAAAGAAGGTAGAGTTTCAGTTTAAAGGAGTATGCTTTGAGAAGTAATAAGTATTTAGAAAAGTGAAGAAGTAAAGTATGAAAAGAAGGTAGAGTTTCAACTAAAAGGAGTATTCTTTGAGAAGTAATAAGTATTTAGAAAAGTGAATAAGTAAAGTAAGAAAAGAAGGTAGAGTTTCAGTTTAAAGGAGTATGCTTTGAGAAGTAATAAGTATTTAGAAAAGTGAATAAGTAAAGTAAGAAAAGAAGGTAGAGTTTCAGTTTAAAGGAGTATGATTTGAGAAGTAATAAGTATTTAGAAAAGCGAAGAAGTAAAGTAAGAAAAAGAAGGTATGATTCAGTTTAAAGGAGTATGCTTTGAGAAGTAATAAGTATTTAGAAAAGCGAAGAAGTAAAGTATGAAAAGAAGGTAGAGTTTCAGTTTAAAGGAGTATGATTTGAGAAGTAATAAGTATTTAGAAAAGTGAAGAAGTAAAGTAAGAAAAAGAAGGTAGAGTTTTAGTTTAAAGGAGTATGCTTTGAGAAGCAATAAGTTTTAGAAAAGTGAATAAGTAAAGTATGAAAAGAAGATAGAGTATCAACTAAAAGGAGTATGCTTTGAGAAGTAATAAGTATTTAGAAAAGTGAAGAAGTAAAGTAAGAAAAGAAGGTAGAGTTTCAGTTTAAAGCAGTATGCTTTGAGAAGTAATAAGTATTTAGAAAAGTGAATAAGTAAAGTAAGAAAAGAAGGTAGAGTTTCAGTTTAAAGGAGTATGATTTGAGAAGTAATAAGTATTTAGAAAAGTGAAGAAGTAAAGTTAGAAAAGAAGGTAGAGTTTCAGTTAAAAAGAGTATGATTTGAGAAGTAATAAGTATTTAGAAAAGTGAATAAGTAAAGTATGAAAAGAAGGTAGAGTTTCAGTTTAAAGGAGTATGATTTGAGAAGTAATAAGTATTTAGAAAAGTGAAGAAGTAAAGTAAGAAAAAGAAGGTAGGATTCAGTTTAAAGGAGTATGATTTGAGAAGTAATAAGTATTTAGAAAAGTGAATAAGTAAAGTAAGAAAAGAAGGTAGAGTTTCAGTTTAAAGGAGTATGCTTTGAGAAGTAATAAGTATTTAGAAAAGTGAATAAGTAAAGTAAGAAAAGAAGGTAGAGTTTCAGTTTAAAGGAGTATGATTTGAGAAGTAATAAGTATTTAGAAAAGTGAAGAAGTAAAGTTAGAAAAGAAGGTAGAGTTTCAGTTTAAAGGAGTATGATTTGAGAAGTAATAAGTATTTAGAAAAGTGAAGAAGTAAAGTAAGAAAAGAAGATAGAGTTGCAGTTTAAAGGAGTATGATTTGAGAAGTAATAAGTTTTAGAAAAGTGAAGAAGTAAAGTAGGAAAAAAAGGTAGAGTTTCAGTTAAAAGGAGTATGCTTTGAGAAGTAATAAGTATTTAGAAAAGTGAAGAAGTAAAGTATGAAAAGAAGGTAGAGTTTCAGTTAAAAAGAGTATGATTTGAGAAGTAATAAGTATTTAGAAAAGTGAATAAGTAAAGTATGAAAAGAAGGTAGAGTTTCAGTTTAAAGGAGTATGATTTGAGAAGTAATAAGTATTTAGAAAAGTGAAGAAGTAAAGTAAGAAAAGAAGATAGAGTTTCAACTAAAAGGAGTATTCTTTGAGAAGTAATAAGTATTTAGAAAAGTGAAGAAGTAAAGTAAGAAAAGAAGGTAGAGTTTCAGTTTAAAGGAGTATGCTTTGAGAAGTAATAAGTTTTAGAAAAGTGAAGAAGTAAAGTAAGAAAAAAAGGTAGAGTTTCAGTTAAAAGGAGTATGCTTTGAGAAGTAATAAGTATTTAGAAAAGTGAAGAAGTAAAGTAAGAAAAGAAGGTAGAGTTTCAGATTAAAGGAGTATGATTTGAGAAGTAATAAGTTTTAGAAAAGTGAAGAAGTAAAGTAGGAAAAAAAGGTAGAGTTTCAGTTAAAAAGAGTATGATTTGAGAAGTAATAAGTATTTAGAAAAGTGAATAAGTAAAGTAAGAAAAGAAGGTAGAGTTTCAGTTTAAAGGAGTATGCTTTGAGAAGTAATAAGTATTTAGAAAAGTGAATAAGTAAAGTAAGAAAAGAAGGTAGAGTTTCAGTTTAAAGGAGTATGATTTGAGAAGTAATAAGTATTAGAAAAGTGAAGAAGTAAAGTAAGAAAAAGAAGGTAGAGTTTTAGTTTAAAGGAGTATGCTTTGAGAAGCAATAAGTTTTAGAAAAGTGAATAAGTAAAGTATGAAAAGAAGGTAGAGTTTCAGTTTAAAGGAGTATGATTTGAGAAGTAATAAGTATTTAGAAAAGTGAAGAAGTAAAGTAAGAAAAGAAGGTAGAGTTTCAGATTAAAGGAGTATGATTTGAGAAGTAATAAGTTTTAGAAAAGTGAAGAAGTAAAGTAGGAAAAAAAGGTAGAGTTTCAGTTAAAAAGAGTATGATTTCAGAAGTAATAAGTATTTAGAAAAGTGAAGAAGTAAAGTAAGAAAAAGAAGGTATGATTCAGTTTAAAGGAGTATGCTTTGAGAAGTAATAAGTATTTAGAAAAGCGAAGAAGTAAAGTATGAAAAGAAGGTAGAGTTTCAGTTTAAAGGAGTATGATTTGAGAAGCAATAAGTTTTAGAAAAGTGAATAAGTAAAGTATGAAAAGAAGGTAGAGTTTCAGTTAAAAAGAGTATGATTTGAGAAGTAATAAGTATTTAGAAAAGTGAAGAAGTAAAGTAAGAAAAGAAGGTAGAGTTTCAGATTAAAGGAGTATGATTTGAGAAGTAATAAGTTTTAGAAAAGTGAAGAAGTAAAGTAGGAAAAAAAGGTAGAGTTTCAGTTAAAAAGAGTATGATTTGAGAAGTAATAAGTATTTAGAAAAGTGAAGAAGTAAAGTAAGAAAAAGAAGGTATGATTCAGTTTAAAGGAGTATGCTTTGAGAAGTAATAAGTATTTAGAAAAGCGAAGAAGTAAAGTATGAAAAGAAGGTAGAGTTTTAGTTTAAAGGAGTATGCTTTGAGAAGCAATAAGTTTTAGAAAAGTGAATAAGTAAAGTATGAAAAGAAGGTAGAGTTTCAGTTAAAAAGAGTATGATTTGAGAAGTAATAAGTATTTAGAAAAGTGAAGAAGTAAAGTAAGAAAAGAAGGTAGAGTTTCAGATTAAAGGAGTATGATTTGAGAAGTAATAAGTTTTAGAAAAGTGAAGAAGTAAAGTAGGAAAAAAAGGTAGAGTTTCAGTTAAAAAGAGTATGATTTGAGAAGTAATAAGTATTTAGAAAAGTGAAGAAGTAAAGTAAGAAAAAGAAGGTATGATTCAGTTTAAAGGAGTATGCTTTGAGAAGTAATAAGTATTTAGAAAAGCGAAGAAGTAAAGTATGAAAAGAAGGTAGAGTTTCAGTTTAAAGGAGTATGATTTGAGAAGTAATAAGTATTTAGAAAAGTGAAGAAGTAAAGTAAGAAAAAGAAGGTAGAGTTTTAGTTTAAAGGAGTATGCTTTGAGAAGCAATAAGTTTTAGAAAAGTGAATAAGTAAAGTATGAAAAGAAGATAGAGTATCAACTAAAAGGAGTATGCTTTGAGAAGTAATAAGTATTTAGAAAAGTGAAGAAGTAAAGTAAGAAAAGAAGGTAGAGTTTCAGTTTAAAGCAGTATGCTTTGAGAAGTAATAAGTATTTAGAAAAGTGAATAAGTAAAGTAAGAAAAGAAGGTAGAGTTTCAGTTTAAAGGAGTATGATTTGAGAAGTAATAAGTATTTAGAAAAGTGAAGAAGTAAAGTTAGAAAAGAAGGTAGAGTTTCAGTTAAAAAGAGTATGATTTGAGAAGTAATAAGTATTTAGAAAAGTGAATAAGTAAAGTATGAAAAGAAGGTAGAGTTTCAGTTTAAAGGAGTATGATTTGAGAAGTAATAAGTATTTAGAAAAGTGAAGAAGTAAAGTAAGAAAAAGAAGGTAGGATTCAGTTTAAAGGAGTATGATTTGAGAAGTAATAAGTATTTAGAAAAGTGAATAAGTAAAGTAAGAAAAGAAGGTAGAGTTTCAGTTTAAAGGAGTATGCTTTGAGAAGTAATAAGTATTTAGAAAAGTGAATAAGTAAAGTAAGAAAAGAAGGTAGAGTTTCAGTTTAAAGGAGTATGATTTGAGAAGTAATAAGTATTTAGAAAAGTGAAGAAGTAAAGTTAGAAAAGAAGGTAGAGTTTCAGTTTAAAGGAGTATGATTTGAGAAGTAATAAGTATTTAGAAAAGTGAA
Source organism: Loxodes magnus (assembly GCA_946699065.1). Taxonomy (NCBI): domain Eukaryota; phylum Ciliophora; class Karyorelictea; order Loxodida; family Loxodidae; genus Loxodes; species Loxodes magnus. The sequence continues at coordinate 69,350 of CAMPDV010002170.1, forward strand.
GAAGTAAAGTAAGAAAAGAAGATAGAGTTGCAGTTTAAAGGAGTATGATTTGAGAAGTAATAAGTTTTAGAAAAGTGAAGAAGTAAAGTAGGAAAAAAAGGTAGAGTTTCAGTTAAAAGGAGTATGCTTTGAGAAGTAATAAGTATTTAGAAAAGTGAAGAAGTAAAGTATGAAAAGAAGGTAGAGTTTCAGTTAAAAAGAGTATGATTTGAGAAGTAATAAGTATTTAGAAAAGTGAATAAGTAAAGTATGAAAAGAAGGTAGAGTTTCAGTTTAAAGGAGTATGATTTGAGAAGTAATAAGTATTTAGAAAAGTGAAGAAGTAAAGTAAGAAAAGAAGATAGAGTTTCAACTAAAAGGAGTATTCTTTGAGAAGTAATAAGTATTTAGAAAAGTGAAGAAGTAAAGTAAGAAAAGAAGGTAGAGTTTCAGTTTAAAGGAGTATGCTTTGAGAAGTAATAAGTTTTAGAAAAGTGAAGAAGTAAAGTAAGAAAAAAAGGTAGAGTTTCAGTTAAAAGGAGTATGCTTTGAGAAGTAATAAGTATTTAGAAAAGTGAAGAAGTAAAGTAAGAAAAGAAGGTAGAGTTTCAGATTAAAGGAGTATGATTTGAGAAGTAATAAGTTTTAGAAAAGTGAAGAAGTAAAGTAGGAAAAAAAGGTAGAGTTTCAGTTAAAAAGAGTATGATTTGAGAAGTAATAAGTATTTAGAAAAGTGAATAAGTAAAGTAAGAAAAGAAGGTAGAGTTTCAGTTTAAAGGAGTATGCTTTGAGAAGTAATAAGTATTTAGAAAAGTGAATAAGTAAAGTAAGAAAAGAAGGTAGAGTTTCAGTTTAAAGGAGTATGATTTGAGAAGTAATAAGTATTAGAAAAGTGAAGAAGTAAAGTAAGAAAAGAAGGTAGAGTTTCAACTAAAAGGAGTATGATTTGAGAAGTAATAAGTTTTAGAAAAGTGAAGAAGTAAAGTAAGAAAAGAAGGTAGAGTTTCAGTTAAAAAGAGTATGATTTGAGAAGTAATAAGTATTTAGAAAAGTGAAGAAGTAAAGTAAGAAAAGAAGGTAGAGTTTCAGTTAAAAGGAGTATGATTTGAGAAGTAATAAGTATTTAGAAAAGTGAATAAGTAAAGTAAGAAAAGAAGGTAGAGTTGCAGTTTAAAGGAGTATGATTTGAGAAGTAATAAGTATTTAGAAAAGTGAAGAAGTAAAGTAAGAAAAGAAGGTAGAGTTTCAGTTTAAAGGAGTATGATTTGAGAAGTAATAAGTATTAGAAAAGTGAAGAAGTAAAGTAAGAAAAAGAAGGTAGAGTTTCAACTAAAAGGAGTATGCTTTGAGAAGTAATAAGTATTTAGAAAAGTGAAGAAGTAAAGTAAGAAAAGAAGGTAGAGTTTCAGATTGAAGGAGTATGATTTGAGAAGTAATAAGTTTTAGAAAAGTGAAGAAGTAAAGTAGGAAAAAAAGGTAGAGTTTCAGTTAAAAGGAGTATGCTTTGAGAAGTAATAAGTATTTAGAAAATTGAAGAAGTGAAGTAAGAAAAGAAGATAGAATTTCAGTTTTAAGGAGTATGCTTTGAGAAGTAATAAGTATTTAGAAAAGTGAAGAAGTAAAGTAAGAAAAGAAGATAGAATTTCAGTTTTAAGGAGTATGTTTTGAGAAGTAATAAGTATTTAGAAAAGTGAAGAAGTGAAGTAAGAAAAGAAGATAGAATTTCAGTTTTAAGGAGTATGCTTTGAGTAGTAATAAGTATTTATAAAAGTGAAGAAGTAAAGTAAGAAAAGAAGATAGAATTTCAGTTTTAAGGAGTATGCTTTGAGAAGTATTAAATATTTAGAAAATTGAAGAAGTAAAGTATGAAAAGAAGGTAGAATTTCAGTTTTAAGGAGTATGCTTTGAGAAGTAATAAGTATTTGTAAAATTGAAGAAGTAAAGTAAGAAAAGAAGATAGAATTTCAGTTTTAAGGAGTATGTTTTGAGAAGTAATAAGTATTTAGAAAAGTGAAGAAGTGAAGTAAGAAAAGAAGATAGAATTTCAGTTTTAAGGAGTATGCTTTGAGTAGTAATAAGTATTTATAAAAGTGAAGAAGTAAAGTAAGAAAAGAAGGTAGAGTTTCAGTTTAAAGGAGTATGCTTTGAGAAGTAATAAGTTTTAGAAAAGTGAATAAGTAAAGTAAGAAAAGAAGATAGAGTATCAACTAAAAGGAGTATGCTTTGAGAAGTAATAAGTATTTGTAAAAGTGAAGAAGTGAAGTAAGAAAAGAAGATAGAATTTCAGTTTTAAGTGTTATGCTTTGAGTAGTAATAAGTATTAACAAATGTAAAGAAGAAAAGTAAGAAAAGAAGATAGAATTTCAGTTTTAAGGAGTATGCTTTGAGAAGTACTAAGTATTTGTAAAAGTGAAGAAGTAAAGTAAGAAAAGAAGATAGAATTTCAGTTTTAAGTGTTATGCTTTGAGTAGTAATAAGTATTAAGAAATGTAAAGAAGAAAAGTAAGAAAAGAAGATAGAATTTTAGTTTTAAGGAGTATGCTTTGAGAAGTAATAAGTATTTAGAAAATTGAAGAAGTGAAGTAAGAAAAGAAGATAGAATTTCAGTTTTAAGGAGTATGCTTTGAGAAGTAATAAGTATTTAGAAAAGTGAAGAAGTAAAGTAAGAAAAGAAGATAGAATTTCAGTTTTAAGGAGTATGCTTTGAGAATTAAAAAGTATTTTAAAAGTGAAGAAGTGAAGTAAGAAAAGAAGATAGAATTTCAGTTTTAAGTGTTATGCTTTGAGTAGTAATAAGTATTAAGAAATGTAAAGAAGAAAAGTAAGAAAAGAAGATAGAATTTCAGTTTTAAGGAGTATGCTTTGAGAAGTAATAAGTATTTGTAAAAGTGAAGAAGTGAAGTAAGAAAAGAAGATAGAAATTCAGTTTTAAGGAGTATGCTTTGAGAATTAATAAGTATTTAGAAAAGTGAAGAAGTGAAGTAAGAAAAGAAGATAGAATTTCAGTTTTAAGGAGTATGCTTTGAGAAGTAATAAGTATTTAGAAAATTGAAGAAGTGAAGTAAGAAAAGAAGATAGAATTTCAGTTTTAAGGAGTATGCTTTGAGAAGTAATAAGTATTTAGAAAAGTGAAGAAGTAAAGTAAGAAAAGAAGATAGAATTTCAGTTTTAAGGAGTATGTTTTGAGAAGTAATAAGTATTTAGAAAAGTGAAGAAGTGAAGTAAGAAAAGAAGATAGAATTTCAGTTTTAAGGAGTATGCTTTGAGAAGTAATAAGTATTTAGAAAATTGAAGAAGTAAAGTAAGAAAAGAAGATAGAATTTCAGTTTTAAGGAGTATGCTTTGAGAAGTAATAAGTATTTGTAAAAGTGAAGAAGTGAAGTAAGAAAAGAAGATAGAGTTTCAGTTTTAAGGAGTATGCTTTGAGAAGTAATAAGTATTTAGAAAAGTGAAGAAGTAAAGTAAGAAAAGAAGATAGAATTTCAGTTTTAAGTGTTATGCTTTGAGTAGTAATAAGTATTTATAAAAGTGAAGAAGTAAAGTAAGAAAAGAAGATAGAATTTCAGTTTTAAGGAGTATGCTTTGAGAAGTAATAAGTATTTAGAAAAGTGAAGAAGTGAAGTAAGAAAAGAAGATAGAATTTCAGTTTTAAGGAGTATGCTTTGAGAAGTAATAAGTATTTAGAAAATTGAAGAAGTGAAGTAAGAAAAGAAGATAGAATTTCAGTTTTAAGGAGTATGCTTTGAGAAGTAATAAGTATTTAGAAAAGTGAAGAAGTAAAGTAAGAAAAGAAGATAGAATTTCAGTTTTAAGGAGTATGTTTTGAGAAGTAATAAGTATTTAGAAAAGTGAAGAAGTAAAGTAAGAAAAGAAGATAGAATTTCAGTTTTAAGGAGTATGCTTTGAGTAGTAATAAGTATTTATAAAAGTGAAGAAGTAAAGTAAGAAAAGAAGATAGAATTTCAGTTTTAAGGAGTATGCTTTGAGAAGTATTAAATATTTAGAAAATTGAAGAAGTAAAGTAAGAAAAGAAGATAGAATTTCAGTTTAAAGGAGTATGCTTTGAGAAGTAATAAGTATTTAGAAAAGTGAAGAAGTAAAGTAAGAAAAGAAGATAGAATTTCAGTTTAAAGGAGTATGATTTGAGAAGTAATAAGTATTAAGAAATGTAAAGAAGAAAAGTAAGAAAAGAAGATAGAATTTCAGTTTTAAGGAGTATGCTTTGAGAAGTACTAAGTATTTGTAAAAGTGAAGAAGTAAAGTAAGAAAAGAAGATAGAATTTCAGTTTTATTGAGTATGATTATTTAGTAATAAGTATTTAGAAAAGTGAAGAAGTAAAGCAAGAAATGAATACAGAGTTTCAGTTTTAAGTAGTATGTTTTGAGAAGTAATAAGTATTTAGAAAAGTGAATAAATAAAGTAAGAAAAGAAGATAGAAATTCAGTTTTAAGTAGTATGCTTTGAGAAGTAATAAGTATTTTGAAAAGTGAAGAAGTAAAGTAAGAAAAGAAGATAGAATTTCAGTTTTAAGGAGTATGCTTTGAGAAGTAATAAGTATTTGTAAAAGTGAAGAAGTAAAGTAAGAAAAGAAAAAAGAATTTCAGTTTTAAGGAGTATGCTTTGAGAAGTAATAAGTATTTGTAAAAGTGAAGAAGTAAAGTAAGAAAAGAAGATAGAATTTCAGTTTTAAGGAGTATGCTTTGAGAATTAATAAGTATTAAGAAAATTGAAGAAGTAAAGTAAGAAAAGAAGATAGAATTTCAGTTTTAAGGAGTATGCTTTGAGAAGTAATAAGTATTTGTAAAAGTGAAGAAGTGAAGTAAGAAAAGAAGATAGAATTTCAGTTTTAAGGAGTATGCTTTGAGAAGTACTAAGTATTAAAAAAAGTGAAGAAGTGAAGTAAGAAAAGAAGATAGAATTTCAGTTTTAAGGAGTATGCTTTGAGAAGTAATAAGTATTTAGAAAAGTGAAGAAGTGAAGTAAGAAAAGAAGATAGAATTTCAGTTTACATTATTATGCTTTGAGAAGTACTAAGTATTTTAGAAAAGCGAAGAAGTGAAGTAAGAAAAGAAGATAGAATTTCAGTTTTAAGGAGTATGCTTTGAGAAGTAATAAGTATTTATAAAAGTGAAGAAGTGAAGTAAGAAAAGAAGATAGAATTTCAGTTTTGAGGAGTATGCTTTGAGAAGTAATAAGTATTTATAAAAGTGAAGAAGTGAAGTAAGAAAAGAAGATAGAATTTCAGTTTTAAGTGTTATGCTTTGAGTAGTAATAAGTATTAAGAAATGTAAAGAAGTAAAGTAAGAAAAGAAGATAGAATTTCAGTTTTAAGGAGTATGCTTTGAGAAGTAATAAGTATTTGTAAAAGTGAAGAAGTGAAGTAAGAAAAGAAGATAGAATTTCAGTTTTAAGTGTTATGCTTTGAGTAGTAATAAGTATTAAGAAATGTAAAGAAGAAAAGTAAGAAAAGAAGATAGAATTTCAGTTTTAAGGAGTATGCTTTGAGAAGTACTAAGTATTAAAAAAAGTGAAGAAGTGAAGTAAGAAAAGAAGATAGAATTTCAGTTTTAAGGAGTATGCTTTGAGAAGTAATAAGTATTTAGAAAAGTGAAGAAGTGAAGTAAGAAAAGAAGATAGAATTTCAGTTTACATTATTATGCTTTGAGAAGTACTAAGTATTTTAGAAAAGCGAAGAAGTGAAGTAAGAAAAGAAGATAGAATTTCAGTTTTAAGGAGTATGCTTTGAGAAGTAATAAGTATTTGTAAAAGTGAAGAAGTAAAGTAAGAAAAGTAGATAGAATTTCAGTTTTAAGGAGTATGCTTTGAGAAGTAATAAGTATTTAGAAAAGTGAAGAAGTGAAGTAAGAAAAGAAGATAGAATTTCAGTTTTAAGGAGTATGCTTTGAGAAGTAATAAGTATTTAGAAAATTGAAGAAGTAAAGTAAGAAAAGAAGATAGAATTTCAGTTTTAAGGAGTATGCTTTGAGAAGTAATAAGTATTTAGAAAAGTGAAGAAGTAAAGTAAGAAAAGAAGATAGAATTTCAGTTTTAAGGAGTATGCTTTGAGTAGTAATAAGTATTTGTAAAAGTGAATAAATAAAGTAAGAAAAGAAGATAGAAATTCAGTTTTAAGTAGTATGCTTTGAGAAGTAATAAGTATTTTGAAAAATGAAGAAGTAAAGTAAGAAAAGAAGATAGAATTTTAGTTTTGAGGAGTATGCTTTGAGAATTAAAAAGTATTTAGAAAATTGAAGAAGTAAAGTAAGAAAAGAAGAAAGCAATTTCAGTTTTAAGGAGTATGCTTTGAGAATTAATAAGTATTTAGAAAAGTGAAGAAGTGAAGTAAGAAAAGAAGATAGAATTTCAGTTTTAAGGAGTATGCTTTGAGAAGTAATAAGTATTTGTAAAAGTGAAGAAGTAAAGTAAGAAAAGAAGATAGAATTTCAGTTTTAAGGAGTATGCTTTGAGAATTAAAAAGTATTTAGAAAAGTGAAGAAGTGAAGTAAGAAAAGAAGATAGAATTTTAGTTTTAAGGAGTATGCTTTGAGAAGTAATAAGTATTTAGAAAAGTGAAGAAGTAAAGTAAGAAAAGAAGATAGAATTTCAGTTTTAAGTGTTATGCTTTGAGTAGTAA